>MU843670.1:7446-48710 GCA_030867255.1 Colletotrichum somersetense | reverse complement strand
TATACTAACTATATTAAGAGTCTAGATAATAATATAATAGCTATTTCCCTTTTTTAAAAGCTTTTATAATTACCTACTATTTATAACTACTCTTTTAAGAATTATACTGTTAAATACTAGCACCCTCTATAGGCCTAGGCTTACTAAACTGATTATATTAGATAGTATATTATATAATCTGGCTATAAGCCTAATATTTATACTGCTTTATAATACTAAATCTATTAGCCTTTATAAAGGTATTAACTTAATTAAAGAGGGCGTTAAAGGTTTATTCTAGATTACTAGGTATTAGTAGGTTTAAGATATTAGATATAGGAGGAAAAAAGGATTAGTTACTTAGAGTATAGTAGGAGGCTGTAGTTTAAAAAGACGTTTTACTTTAAGGGGAGGATTATTATTAAGGTAGTAAATAAGGTAGTAAATTAGCTTAAAGACCCTATTATTCTTACTATTAATAGATATACTTTTATTATTAGAAAAGTACTATTATTAGCTATTAATTAGTCCTAATAACCTGTTAATTAGTCTTTATAACCTTTTAAATAAGGTTAAAAGCACTATTAAACTGCTATATAGTAAGATAAAGAGGTTACTAGGACTATTTGTTAGGGGGTAAAAGGCTATACTCTAGAGAAAGTTATAAGAGAATAATCTGCTAAGTTTTTATTATCCCCTTTAGGAAATAGTAAGTAAAGTAAAGTATTAGCTTTATATTAAGGTAATATAGTTTATAGTATAAAAGAAGTTATATATCTTATAGTAAGCTTAATAGGAGCTTAGCTATAAGGTTGCGCTGCCTTTTAGGATTACTAGCTCTATAGAACTAGCTGACGCTAGGACGGCTGCTTTTAGAGGAGAGAGATAACAGGGGGTAGCCAGATAATAGTAGTAGGTTATAATTCCTTATAGGTTATTCTCTTAAGATATAACCTATAGTAAGAGGGTAAGTAGGTTAAGTTTTACACTATAAAATATATTATAAAGCTATTATAAGTAAATAGTATAAATAAAATTAAAAATAGATAAATTAACCTTATTATAAAGAGGGATAAGAAAAAAGAGAGCTACCTTCTATAGGTCTAGTAGAATTTATCTATACTAATAAAATTTTTTTTAACTAATTAGAGAGTGTAAATCTTATGTCTGTATAAGGCTTATACCTATATATTAATTCCTTATGCCTATATATTAATTACTATAATATTACCTTTAATAAATTAAAATTCTACTTAAAGGAAGATAAAGTAGAGGCCTTACTTATTACTATAACTAGTTCTATTATAAAGGATATTTAGAAACCTATAAGTATAATAAGTATAGTTCTAAAGCTACTTAAAGCTTTTAACGCTAAAGAGAATAACCTTCTTAAGCGTACTTAACAGCTTAAATAACCGGTTAAAACCTAGTCTTTAGTCCCTATATTAAAAAACGTTTTAATACTTAAAACAGCTTATAAGAGTATAAGACTAGTAACCCCTAAGCTAACTCCTAACCCTAAAAGCATGCTAAAGGCTATAAGAGGGGACGCTGCTAAGGCAGAGACTAGAGGTATAAAGACTACTATAGTTATAGAGACTATTAACCTAGAGACTATATCTAACAGTAAGACTAGTACTAAACACTTAGACCTAAGTTTAAATAGGCTAAGCAGACTAGAGGCGATATTAAAGACCCTAGCGCTGCTAGATTAAAAGCAGAGAGGGAAAGTAAGAGACTATAGACCGCCTATAAGGTAAAGTAGGCGTCTGCTAAAACTAAAGCAGCTTTTTACTACCCTATATAGCTTTATTAGACGTATTAAAGATAATAAAAGCGATTTTAAATAGCGTTTTAATATAGACTTTATTTAGACCTACCTCTCTAATTAAGAGGTAAACTAAAAAGATAATCTTATATACTATATATTTTATAAAGTGCTATATATAGTAGTATAATATAACTAAGTTAGCTGTAAAGCGACTACTAAAGTAGTAATAATAATAGCTAATAACCTTTTAAAAGCTTTAAATATATAGAAAAAGCTTTTTAACCTTCTAACTGTACTATATAACCTATTTATAAAAGCAGCCTAATAGGAAATAAAGAAGCTAATAGAGAAAGGTATCTAAAAGTTTATTAATAGACTTTTAGTATATATAAAGCTGCTTCCCTTAAAGTAGGTATTTATATATAAACTAGACTAGTATAATAGGCTAGACTACTATAAAGTAAGGATCTATATCTATAGAGACCTTTAAGTAGCTATAATATATAATACTTATATAGCTATACTTATAGTAAAAACGTTTTAACTAGCTATTACTTTAATAGTATAGTTTAATCTAGAAATATTTTAATATAATATTATAAATATATTTCTAAACGCTTATATTAATCTATATAATAAGCTAGTTACTTATAAGCTTCTAGATAGATTTAAAATTAAAAGGAAATATATTTAACTATATAAAGCGCTTTACAGACTATAAGATATACCTTACCTTTAGTATAAAAAGCTTTCTAGTACGCTAAGACGCCTTAGACTTACTCTAGCTATAGAAAAACCCTACCTATATTAGGATCTAAAGCGCTAGATTATTATTATCTTCTATATAGATAATATTCTTATTATATTTTATAGAGATAACGCGGCCTATATAGCTAATATAGTTAATAGTATTAAGGCAGCTAATAAATTAAAAGACTAAGGACTAGCAGAATACTACTTAGGTATCTATATATTATAAGACTAAGTAAGAAGAAAGATCTTTTTTACCTATAATAGCTATATTAAAACGATAGTAAAGAAGTTTAACCTTATAAATAACGTCTATCTAGCTATACTACTGCCTATAACTATACTAACAGTATATAAAAGTAAGGCTATAGCTATAGATATAAAAACCTTCTAGAAGAAAGTTAGTTTTATCTTTTATATAAGTATTCTTATATAGCTAGATATAGCGTTTACAGTCGTATTACTCTTAAGGTCTCTTATAAATCTTAGTCTTAAACACCTTTAGTTAATTAATTAGGTAATTTAATACCTTTATAAAACCTGCTATCTTATACTAAGCTTTAAAAGCTTAAAGGGTAAAAGAATACTATAACTACTAGTAATAATTATAGTAAGTAACGCTTTCTATATAGATAATAAAGAAATATATAGATTGTTATAAGGCTTTATTATAACACTTTTTAAAGGACTAATCTAGTAGAAGGCCTTAAGATAGCTAATAGTAATAACCTTAATAACTAAAGTAAAGCTTTTCTCTCTATAGGAAATAGTAAAAGAAGTTATAACGCTATAAAGACTTTTTTATAAGCTGGCCTTTAACCCTAAACAGCCTTATATTATCTTTTATAATAATAAGTAGATAATTAGACTAGTTATAATAACTAATAAAAGGATTATAACCTGTCTCTATTATATAGACATCTAGAATATATAGCTTTACTAGGAATACGCTACTAGCCGCCTAGAAATAAAGTATATAACTATAAAAGATATACTAACAGATAGTCTAATAAAACTTCTTTTATAAGAGAAGTTTCTAGACTTTAGAGTATATTTTTACTTAACTAATATATATAAAATAATTATAAAGAAGCTTTAAAATAGTAAAAGAAAATAACTTAATTTAGGGCTACAGCCTAGCTTATCTAGATGTATATAAACTGATTCCTGCCCTAAAGGGCGACTATAACTCCGGCCTATAGGCTACTAAGAAGACCTTTTACCCTATAGGGTTTCTAAAAGAAAAAATAAAAACGCCTAAAGGCAGTATATAGTAAGAGTTAATTACTAATAGTAATAAAGGACTATAATCTCCTACTTAATAAAGTTAAAGATTATATAGCTTTTAGTAACTAGAGAGGTAAGGTATACTAAAGCGTTACTATTACCTTCTAGCTAAGAGAGACCTAGGCTTAGGTTTAAAAGAGGTTAAAGACCCTTAGGAATAACGCCCTAAAAGTCTTTTTTCTCCTCCTCTTTATTACTTTTCTTACCAGCCTTATAAAAAGCCTTATAGATATTACTATAGGTATAGCTTAGCTTCTAAAGATAATAGTTAATTAAGATCTAATATATTAATACATTAGGACTAAACTTATAAAAGTAAAAGCCTTTTTACTTTAAGTAAGGAGGGCTAAAAGCTTTAAGATAAATCCTATAGCCGACTTAGGTACCTCCTTATAGGTATAGCCGTTAGTAGTATACTTAAAGTACTTACTCTTAATATAGGCAGCCTTTTTTATAGTAGTAAAGTATATATAGTATACTTTAGTGTCTTTACTTAAGATTATAAAGTAAAAATAAGTAGTATATAAAAAGAGATTTAGAGCCTTAAGCTTCTTACTTATCTTTTTATCTACTGCTTTAGCTTTACTTTTACTTTTACTTTTAGATATAAGTGTAAATAAGGCTAAACCGGCCTTTTTAAGCTTAGCTAGGGTCTTAACTGCTAGTAGAGGTATAGTCTATAGATTAACTTTTTTTTTTTTTAACTAAAATAAATAAGTTAGTAATATAAATCTAAAAATACTTAAAAGTTTATAATAACTTACTAAAGGTAGTAGTAGTAGCAGCCTTAATAGCAGTAGTAATCTTAGCCTTCTATACAGCCTTTACCTTAGTAGCCACTTGTTACGGTCAGTAATCTGACAGTAGGGTTTCCGCTAATAGTATAGCTAAGGTTAATACTTAGTAACAGTAATATTAGCTTACTAGTCTATTAATCACTTAGTAATTAGTCAGGTGGTTAATAGTTATAAGGGTAGCTTATATAGCTTCCTATTAATAAATCACTAAGTAAGATATTAAAAGGTATTTAGAGAATATATTATAAGTTAATTACTAAAAAGCTATAGAAGTCTATCCTTAAGTGTATCTAAGTCTATCCTATATATAAGTCCTAATATTATCCTTTAGACTTATAATCGTTAATCCTATTAGTCCTAATTATTCTATATACCTTATTAAGCGCTTAGTAGGTACTACTAATCGCTTAGTAGGTCTAGGTAATCGCTTAGTAGGTCCTATAGAGTAATCACCTTATCTTATTATTATATAACTTATCTATAGTTCTTCTGTTTTAAGGAGTTATCCTTCTGTTATTTATATAAAGGTTATAGTGCCTGCTGGTCTGTCTTACTAGGTAGGGTAACTATTACCTATAACTTATTAGGTTATAATATTAGGTCTCCCTTCTAAAGGCCTTACCCTTAAGGTCTATATAAGTAGGTAGTTTATCCTGTATAGGAGGTTTATTAAACCTTTCCTTCTTTATTACTTACTAATACTATATCAGATTCTTAATTATAATAAGCATCTTCTACTCTTTATTATAAGCGCTATACCTTATAGATCTTTTAATTTAGATATAAAGTTATACCTTACACATACTGTCGTAATTAGAGAGTATAGTGTAAAATAATATTAGGGGGTAGTATTTATACTAAGTATACTTACTTAGGTCGTTTATATAATATAACTTAAGACGTAATTTATTCCTATAAGTTAGTTTTCTTATATCTAGTATATATATTTCTTACTGATATTAGTATAGTAGATCGTTTACTAGATAAAGTAAGTTATCTTAAATAGGAGGAGTAGTCTAGAGAAGTGATTCTTTATTAAAGAGTAGACATACTAAGAAAAGCTTAGGCTGAAATAGATACGTCGCTTATAAAGCTTAATTACATCTATAAGGCTAAAAGAATAGTGTTTAAAAAAGGTAACGCTGTATTATCTTTACTAAAGAAGAAAAAGTATCTAAATCTTCTATAGTTTATAAAGTTTAGTTAAGTAAAGGTTTTAGTGTAGTAGACTAGGATTCTGTATTAAATAAGAATATAGACTTATTAAATTTTAACTTTAACCTTCTAGGGGAAGTAAGTGGTTCTTAACTAGTAGCTAGCGTTTCTAGGTAAATAAATAGATTCTTATCTTATAGTCTACTTACTTTACTAGGTTAGTAAAGAGGTTAAGGTTAAATTTATCGTCTTCCTTATGCTAGTGGTTTGTTACGCTGAAATCCTACTGTAGGTGCCAGTGTTTCTTCCCTTATATAGAACTCTATCTAGTAGTTCTTAAGTTTTTTTTCTATATAGGTTAGGTTTAAAGCTGGCTCCTATGTGTTGTCTTTATAGCTATAACCCTTCTACTTAATAAGATACTGTGTTTTAGGTTTCTTGCCTGTTATCTAGCTTGGTTAGTTATAGTTAATAATTTATTTAATTTTATATTCTAGCTTGTTTCCTTCTATAATAATAAGGTCCTGCGTTATAGATCCTTTAGGTGCTGGTTCTAGTAATACGACATAGAATACTAGGTGGATTTTTATTATATCTAGTAAGTTAAGTTTATAGTTAACATTAGAGATCTTCCTAAAGATTTTAAAAGGTCTAAGTCTTTTATAGTTAAGTTTATCGCTTAGTCGTTTAGTCTTAATGTTTTAGTAGATAAAATATATACTATCTCCCTCTTCTAAGGTTAGTCCCTTAATCCTTTTTTAGTTAGTATATTTTATTTATTTATTACCTAACGAATTTAAGATCTTATAAGGCTGACTTCTAGATTTCTTAAATCTTATTAAAGTCAGCTACAGCCTTTAGTGCCTATAGTCCTTATTAAGGTTCTCTATAAGCTGTTAGTTAGTATCTATAGTTTAGAAAGAATAGTAAGTTAAAAGTGCTTTCCCTAATAGTGCTGTTATAGGCAAATTAGGCTATAGGAAGTAATAGTACCTAATTGTTTTAATCGTAATTAATATAGTATTAAAAATATTATTCTAGTATCTAGTTAACTTTTTCTATTTAACTATTAGTTTATAGGTAGAAAACGGTTAATAGCTTATAGTCTATACTAAGTTATAAAATTAGTAATTTTTAAAACTTTAAGGTAAATAATTTATCTCTATTTAATATAATTTCTTTAGGTAATCTATAGTTACTAACGATATATTTTAAGAATATATATACTAGATCCTTTACTATACTTAATTCTAGGTATAGGATAAAGTAGGCATATTTTATAAGTCTGTCTACTACTATAAGGATACTGTTAAATAGTATTTTTATTAGTAGTTCTTTAGACTTAGGTAGTTTAATAATAAAGTCTAGAGAGATTAAGTGCTACACTTCTAGGGGCACCGGTAGTAGTTAGATCTACCTATATAGCTTATAAGGACTGTTCTTACTTTTTTTATATAGGTTATAGTCCTTAATTACTAAAGCTACTTCTCTTTATATAACTTATTTATTATAATATTATCTAATCTATTTAAATATCTTTATAACTCTTTAGTGTCTATATGCCTTAGCGCTATATATCTTATAGATCTGGTCTGCTGATATTCTTCTAGTTATACTGGTACTGCTATACTTACCGATTATAATAAGTTTCTAGGCCGGTATAATATTACTATTATTATCGTATTTAAGGATAACCTGTATTTCCTTTAGTACTAGTACTTTATAGTCTGGTCTTCTATTAAGAGCGTCTGCCCTTCTGTTCTCTATTCCTTTTCTATAGATAATTTTAAAGTTATATTCTAATAGGAATTCTAACCACTAGATCTATTACTTATTAAGAACTTTTAAGGTTATAAAATAAGAAAGGTTTTTATAATCTGTATATACTAAGACTTAGTGTTTAGTTTCTAATAGGTATAGTCTTTATTCTTAAAAGGCTTTAATAATAGCTATAAGTTCCTTATTATAAATTTAGTAGTTTAGTTTAGGTCTATAGAATACTTTAGAATAGAATATATATAGGTAAAGTCTTCCTTCTTTATCTTATTATCCTAGCTGTCCCCCTATAGTAAAGTCTAAAGTATTAGTTTCTACTTTAAATAGTTTGTTAAGGTCTAGAATACAGGTAACAGGTTCTAACGTTATAAGTTCCTTAATATTATTAAAGGCTTCCTTATATTCTTTAGTCTAGTTAAATTTAATATCTTTATAAGTAAGTTATTAAAGAGGTCTTATTTTTCCTATATATCCTTTTAGGAATTATTAGTAAAAATTAATAAATCCTAAAAAAGATTAAACGTCCTTAACGTTTTACAGTATAGGCTAGTCCCTAACTACTTTAATTTTCTTATCTTATATTTAGATTTCCCTAGGTATAATAGTAAATCTAAGATAGTTAACTTTTTAATTTGCTTTTTTTAGGCTTAACTAGCAATTTTACTTCTTAAAGTTTCTATAGAACCTAGTAGATATATTTTTTATAGTCTTTAAGGGTTTTTAAGAAAATTAATATATTATTTAAGTAGTAGATAATAAAGATATTAAGGTTTTCTTATAAAACATAATTAATTATAGTTTAGAATATTACTAGTATATTTATAAGCCTAAAAGGTATAATAAGTATTTTAAATAAGCCTTACTGTATTTAGAATATAGTTTTCTATTTATCTCCTTCTTTAATATAGATAAGGTTATAGGCTCCTTTTAAATTAAAGGCTATAAACTATTTAGCTTTATATAAAAGGTCCTATAGTTTAGAGATAAGTGGTAGTAAGTATACGTTTTTCTTAGTAATATTATTAAGCCTTCTATAGTTAATATATAGTTATAGTTTACTGTTTTTCTTAGGTATAAATAGAATTAGATATCCTATAGGTAAGTCAGATAGCCTAATATATCTCTTCTTTAGGTTTTTATCTAGCCAGTCGTCTAAGGCTTTTTATTCTTCCTTATTAAGGTTATAGATTTTTTTAAGTCTAGAGTATTTTCCTTCTAGTAATTTAATTTTATAGTTATACAGACTATATTTAGGTAATCCTGTTTCTAGTTCTTTAGCAAACAGTATATAGTATTTTTAATAGATTTTAGAAATTACTATAAGTCAGTCTTATTCCTATTATTCTTTATTTATAGATTTAAACTGTTTACTTTTTATAAGTTTAATCCTTTAAATATATACTAAATACTTTAGTTATTTTTATAATTTACTTAGAGGTTACAGTATATAACGCTGCCTTATAGTTAAATCTCTCTACTAGAGTTAGTCTATCCTCTAGCTAATATTAGGGTTATATTCCTTAAGCTATAGAAGTCTTAATATTATATTAAACCCTCCTATATAGGTAATATTAAAGTTAAGTTATTAGTGTTAGCTATAGATTTCTATTAGAAGGTATATAGTCTCCTTATTAATAATTCCTCTACTATACTAGACTTGTTCTCCTTTAACTGTTTCTAGAGGGTATAGTTCTTCCTTATAGCGCTATTATATTTATTACTTATTTACTAGCCTAGGTAATATAAGATTTACTTATACTTTACTATCTACTATAACTTATATAGGCTGTCTATTAAGTAGTATCTATAAGAAGATATAGCTATTATCTTCTATAGTTATAATATATAGGGTTTTCTTACTTAGTTTGGCTGCCTATACCCTATTTATAGTCAGTATTATAAGTTTTTTATCTTGCTAGTAGATATTCCAGCCTCTCTTATCTAGGTTTACTAGACTTATACCTTTTCTATATAGTAGTATCTATATTTATTATAGAGGTAAGTAGAATAGTGTCTAGTTATACCGACAGTATATACTACTAGGTGTTTAGGGCTTAGTTCTAGGTAGATCGTTTAGTGCCTATATTCCTTAATTTTCTAGTAGTATAGTTCTTTATTAGTGTAATAACGTAGTAAGGCCGTATTATTAGCCCTTTTAGGATAAAATACGTTTATCCTTTTAGCCACTTTATAGATTATATATTTATTATATATATAACTGGCCTAAAACACTCTCTTATATAGTAGGTATTTTAGTACTAGGTATTTATAGTCTCTAAACTTAGGTATCTTGTAATTTAGTAATATAGGTTTACCTTTAATATTAATATCTTTTATCTTAAAGAAACTAAGTTCTTATTTATTAGTATTTATCTATATTTTTTAAAACGTATAGTTATATATCTTTTCTTAAGTAGATAGGTTACCTTTAGTCTTAATATAGCTTTAGGGGAGGTCTTTTTTAAAGTCTTTTCCTATAGTACTTACTAGTAGTAATAATAACAGTATATCGCTAGTCTATTATTAAGTAGATTAAGGCTTGTCTTTAGTTTGTTTAATTAGGATAGGGTTTATATAAGTTATTTTTATTAATTATTCTACTACTCTTTTTTCTATTTTACTTAAGGGGGTAGATTCCTTTTTAAAAGGTACTTTATCTAATTCTTCTCTAAAGCTTATATCTTTATTTAAGCTTAATTTTTTATCTAAGCTAGTTCCTTTTACTATAATAGTATCTTAAGGAGTTAGTTCTTAATAGGTTAGTTATAGGGGAGGGAAAACAGTAGCCTTTTTTTTTCTTCCTACTGCTATAATCTTAGCCCTTATTTAAGTTAGTACTTTATATATCTTTATATAAAGTTCTTAAGTAAGTTTAAAGGCGTTAAGGGTATCTATAGGTTTATTATAAATAAGGTTCTCTAGTAGAAGCTAATAGAGGTAAAGGTAGGCTTATATAAGTGTTTAGGGTTGTCTTTAGAGATTTATTTTATACTTAATTTCTTAGTTAAACTGTCTTACTTTACTATATAAGGATTATAAGGTCTTTATTATATTATAAATTACTTATTTATTATATTTATTTAGAAGTTATCTGACAGTATAACTTATATAGGGGTTACTATTATTCTTAAGGTTTTCTTATTACCTTAGCCTAGTGTAGGTTATAGCTTTCCTTCTAACTATAACTATCTTAGTTAGTTAGGTTTCTATCTCTATTCTCTTAAAGGTAGTTCTTTTTACATCTTATTTAAGTGTGTATTACTTTTAGTAGCTACTTTACGCCTTAATTTACTATTAAAGTTATTTATTAATAATTTCTAAAGTGTCTGCTATATATAGCTTCTAGAGCTGTTCTTATATAGCGTCTTATACTTAAATAAGTGTAGTAATTAGTTATTAGTTTTATTTTTTAGACCTTTAGACTTTTTAAAGTTATTATTTTCTAGTAACTGTAATAGTCTTAGTAACTTAGCGTAGTAGGTTTTTATTAAGCGCCTTAAGTTTATTATAGTTATCTTAAGTGGCTTTCTGTTATTCTAGCCGTTCTTTTACTAGTTTTAGTTTCTTAACGTTAAGTAGAGTAAGGGGTTATATCTTTAATTAGTTATATATCTCTATAAGCTTTATAATAAGTTTATAGTTTTATACGTTTATTACCTTTTTACTTTTTTTACTATATCGGTAGGTAATAGCTATAGTTTTACTTTTAGGTTTTATTAGGTACTATCCTGCTTACTTCTTACTATCCTGGTGTATAAGGCAGTTATTATTATAGCAGGTAGTCTATATAAGTTATATATAAGGGATTTCTTTTTAAGCTATACTGGCTTTTTTAGCGTTTTTAAGAAGTAGTTTGCTTTAAAGTCGTTTAGATTATTTATAGTCTTAGGTAAAGTGTCTTATTTTTTTATAGTTAAAGTACTTAATAGTATTAGGATCTTATATAGGTTATTTATCCTATTTCTTAGTAATACTAATATCTATTAGGCCTATATATTATCTATAGGAGGTACTTAGCTAATTATTATATATTTACTACTAGTTATAGTGTCCCTTGTTTTGCTAGCTAGGTTGTTTAGGTCTCTAGGTATACTGCTTACCTATATTAGCATTTAGCTTCTATATCTCTCCTTTCTCTTTATATTGTTTATACAGGCAGGTGTTAATCTTAATAGTAAGTTTAATATAAGATAAAAAATCCTCTAGTAGGTTTATAATCTTAATAAGTTTATCTTTAATATTATCTTTAAGTCCCTAGTAGAATATAAAAATCAGGGATTCCTAAGTGATATTAAGTCTTACAGTAAGTCTTCTAAACTTAGCTATATAGTGTAAGGCTGCCTTAGTCTGCTGTAGGCTAGACAGCTTACGCTTAGCTTATTATTTCTTGTTAGGGTCTTAAAATAGCGATTATAAGGCTTTTATAAAGCTAGTTATACTTCTAAAGATATACTATATTTTAAGGGAGCAGATTATAAGATCTCTACTGTTCTTAAGAAATTCCTTTAGGTAGGGTTTATATTAGGAGAAAGCCTTTCCTCTTAAAAAGGTTTCTATATAGATAACCCTTTTAGTTTTATTTCTAAAGTTAGTAGTATAAAAGGTTTAATAAGTGTATACTTAGATTAAGAATCTTTTTAATTATCTGCTAGTGCCGTTATAGGTGCTAGGTAAATTAAGCTTAAGTTTATTATATCTCTCTATAGGGGTTATAATAATATTAGCTGCCCCTTATAAGGTTTAGTTATCTTCCTTAAGCTTAGTGGCCTTTCTTTTTTTCTTTTTAAGTTTAGTAAAGGTTATAGTAACTATAGATTAAAGTTTATAAACTTTACTGCTTTTATCCTTAAGCTTACTACTAAGCTTATTAATTATAGTCTATATTCTAGCTATATTAGAGTTATTTTTTTCTATTTAACCTATAATAATATTATAAGCTTGCTAGGTATAGCCTAGTTCTTTATCTAAGGCTTTAGCGTCTCTTATTTTATTATCTAAACTATATATAGGGGTAGCTAGGGCCTTCCCTTTACCAGAGCTAGACAAGGTAGGAGTTATTTATAGTGTAGACATCTTATTATTATACTGTTAGGTAAGTATTAAGGTTAACTTACTTAATAGAAGTAATTAAAATATTACAGTTAGTAATCTAATAGTAAGGTTTCTACTAATAGTATAGCTAAGGTTAATACTTAGTAATAGTAATATTAGCTTATTAGTCTATTAATTACTTAGTAATTAGTTAGGTAGTTAATAGTTATAAGGGTAACTTATATAGCTTTTTATTAATAAATTACTAAGTAGGATACTAAAAGGTATTTAGAGAATATATTATAAGTTAATTACTAAAGAGCTATAGAAGTCTATCCTTAAGTGTATCTAAGTCTATCCTATATATAAGTCCTAATATTATCCCTTAGACTTATAATTATTAATCCTATTAGTCCTAATTATTCTATATACCCTATTAAGCGCTTAATAGGTACTACTAATCGCTTAATAGGTCTAGGTAATCGCTTAATAGGTCCTATAGAGTGATTACCTTATCTTATCGTTACGTAACTTATCTATAGTTCTTCTGTTCTAGGGAGTCATCCTTCTGTTATTCGTACAAAGGTCATGGTGCCTGCTGGTCTGTCTTGCTGGGTGGGGCAACCATCGCCTGTAACTTGTTAGGTCGTAACACCACTTATATAGCTACCTTAGCTTAGGCCACACGCTTAGCTTTAAGATCGCGTAGAGCTTTACCTAAAGCTAAGGAGGAAGGGTAAAAGTCGCCTCTATAAAAAGCTTCCCTATCACCTTCCTCTCTAGTAAGCTTATCTACCTCCTTAGAGGTGGCTTAGGCAGTACAGGCGGCGCGGTTAGCGGCGCGCGTGGCGGCGGCACAGGCGGCGGCAGCCTTCTTCTTAGAAGGCAGTATAGTGTGTGTGTGTGTGTGTGTGTGTGTGTTTATATACTGTTTATAATAAGTTATTAGCTGTAAAATTAATTATATATAGGTTAAACTTATTTAAAGACTTATAAAAATAATTCTTATAAGGGTTAATAAAGAGGAAGAAAAATTAAAATAAGTAGGCAGCCTAAAGGAATATTTTAACCTAGTATAACAGCTTCTAGGTAACGGCCTAAGGCTTCTTCTTAATTTTTAAAAGGAGCTCTTTCCTTAAAATAACACGCCTATAAATAATAATAACTGCTATAAATAAAGCTATTATAAGTATAAAGTTAATTATAAAGGGAATAAAACCACTATTATTAATTAAACTAGAATAGCTACTAGTTATTTCTTTTATCTATAAGTATAAACGCTTTTTATAAAGGCCTTTCTTTTATTAACTATCTATATAAAGTATTTATATATAGTCTAGTTATAAATATCTTTATAACTAGGGGGGTGTGTTACAGGAGGTCCTGTACAGCCTCTGTGGCTGGGGCAACAGTGGCTGGTGGCTGCAGTGCTTACACTAACGCTATTACTAAGCGGTCTTCTCTGTATTTATCTAGAGACCGGCTACTACAGTCACTCTTAGCCTTAGTTAAGCACTTCTTACTATAAAGGGTTAACCCTACGCTCCTTGCCTGTAATATTTAACTATTAATCTTACTTTATACTTTTAGCTAGAATTTAGCCTACCCTAACGTTAGTAAATTACTTATTTCTTAAAGTTACTTTTAGAGTATAGGGTTAAACTTATAAATAAGTATTTTCTAAAAAATACTTAAGAGATAATATATCTAAACGACCTATAATCTATATAGATCTAGGTTTTTTATTTATCTCCTCTATCTACCTAGATTTAGATATATAAGTAGTTATATACTACTTAGTATATATTATTTCTTACTTATAGTAGGCTTTATAAGTAAGTAAGATTTAGTTAGTCATTAGTAGATTTATATATATAAAAGTATACTTTTTTTAAAAGGTATTACTTTCTTTTTATATTTACTTTATACTTTCTTTTTATATTTACTTTATAATATTTACAAACTAAAGAAAAATAGTATTTATTTTTATACTTTAGTATAGCCTAGAGTTCTTTAGGTATGTTTATATCTAAAATAAAGTTAATATATTTAGTTAACTTAATAAAATCTCTAGAGTTATTCTTTATACTAGCTTTTAGTGAATCGTTAGGTAATTTAGAGTCTAAATATAATTTAAGTATAAAATATCCTTTATCTTTTTATTTCTTTTTAATAGCTAGATTTATAGTTCTATTATTATCTAGTACCTTAATATTAATATGGTCTTTTTTATAATTTATATTATCTTTAGAGATATAATATTAAATTCGTTATAATAACTTAAGGTCTTATATTAACTTAGTATCTTTATTATTAGCTTTCTAGTATAATATTTAAGGGAGTTATTATTATAGTTCTTTTTTTTTTTTTTAGCTCTTATAACTAATTAGCTAGATTATATAATTTTATACCCTATAGAATTTTAAATACTATAAAATAACTTTTTTCTTTTTTTAGGCTTACTTTACATTATAAACTAGGCTTACTAGTATTAGTTTCTTTTTTAAATAGATTTTACTATTAAGATCTTTTTTTAAGCTTTTTACTTAATATTTTATTATTATTATTTTAGTAATATATCAAGTATTAAAGTTATTAAGTATAATATGTTTTATTATCTAGCCTAGGTATTCTAGTAATTAGATTAAGATCTATTTTATTATAAACTAAGGCTAAATAACGGCTTTTAGGTTTTTCTACCGCTTATACTAGTCTTTTAACTTAAACTATAAAGTAGTAAATATCTATACAGTTTTTTATATCCTCTAAAGTATATTTTAATCTATAGAGTTTTATTTTAACTATTTTATATAAAATCTTAAATCTTTTAATAAGTAAATATACCTAAAGGTTTAAGCCTCTATAAAAGTCTAAAAGTCTATTTTATATATACGTCTTATTTCTTCTTATTATCTAATAGTTATAAGTAATTAGTATCTTTATATAAGGTAAACGCATAGAAAATACCATTAAGCGCTTACTTTTATAATTACTAGTAATTCCTTTATTATATAATTACTTCTTTATCTTTATATAACTCATACTATATCTCTTCTATATCTAGAGAAGTTATCCTGTCTAGGCCTGTCTGTTACTTTTATATAAATACTGTACTGCCTGCTGGTCGTCTCATTAGATAGGGTAATATCGCCTATAACTTATTAGGTCGTAACAGATATAGAGAGATAAAAGACTGTTGATTAGTATTCCTACTAAGAATATATAGTCTTTTTAATTAATAGATTTATCTACTAGTGTAAGTAACTTTAAGGCTAAAGGCTTATACTTATATAAGATAACGCCTAGTTATATATAGTCTAGACTATAATAAAAGACTTAACTAGTTAAAAAATAAAGGTTATTAACTTTCTTTTATACTTACTAGACCTTATTCTTATTAAGCTATACTAGAACTAGATAAAAGACTATATCTAGATCTATTATAGGTATATCTAAAGGTAAATACCTTACTAGACATTATATAGGTAGGTTAGAGAGGTATAAGACGCCCTTATAGATAACTATTACGTATAGCAGCTTTATACTATATATAATAGATACTAGGCAGTAATTAATATAAATAGAGGGTATATAAAATAGTAAATTTTAGCTGGGTAGAAGGCAGTAGAAAATGCAGTAGTTTCTATAAATCATGGTGTGTGTGGCGCTGTGACATCACAGGGGTCTTTAACTTACCCCTGCCACCCTGTACTTAGGTGTACCCTATATAATATCTCTTCTCCTTAATCTCTATAATATCCTATAACTAGGAGGTATATCCCTATATAATTATCTGTTAATAGGGCTAAGTATACTAGATAATATATTTATTAACACAGTCCTCCTGGCAGCCGTTCCGGACCTGACAGGACTACTCTGACTGTGATAGACGTATTGCACCTACGTGACGTGTAGTGACGCAGTGCAAAAGCAAAGCAAAGCAAGGCAAGCAATAACAAGGAACAAAGCGATAGTCACAAGTAAAAGATAGGTACTAAGATGTGAGGTTAGTATCATCTAGTTATTTAGAGGGAAAGGTATACACCTTGATTAGACCGCAAAGGTCTGATCAGGGCTAGAAGTCTTCTAAAAGAGGGATCTAAAGTCGCAAGTGATAATGAAGTCTTGCTTAAGGGTAGGGTGCAAATTAAAGGTATCGTTTTCTATGTCTGTCTATTTGTTTGGTCTTGATTAGTATTTAACGTCCTGGACGATTAGGCCCCACTTTAGCGGAGAAAGTGCGCAAAAACAACTCAAGGAAAAACCGGAAATCCTGCCCCGTTCCACTGCTATATGGTCTTAGAAACTACTGTATTACTCTCTTTTCTAGCAACGCCCTGAAAGTGAGAAGCTTAAGAATGTCGATCTGCCGACGCGGCCGCTAGAAACCTAGAGGCAGATAGGTAATGGTTTCTGGAAAGCGTGCTTCAATTGGCCGCGCCCAACGGGGCCAGTGGGAAAATGTGGCCAACATCTATTGGATGGATCTGGCCACCCAAAAGAGGGGAAAGTAATGACGCGAACATTGGCGTCTCCCCTGCCCTAAGAAATAGGGGAATAGTCATAGTTACACATCAATCGATTGAACAAGGGTGATTGCCGTATATCAGACTTTAACAGTAGTGATGATGGTGATGATGGTGGTGTATAAGTGAGGTGGTGCGGAAGTGGGGTCGTTGAGTTAGGTAAACCTGATATTAATGCCGTTTTGTATTTTGCCGATTAGCGCAAAGGCGCTGATTAACGTGGATCTGACTTATTTAAGGTTAATGTGTAAAAAGTAGGTCAGGTCAGGGCAACTAACTACACTACAAAGTAAAACCTTTGGTAATGATGTACCTACATTATTATCCCCTGTTCTGCACTATACAGTTACGCCGGCCAGCACCCCACTGGTTAGGTCGTAACATTCTGGTACCCCCTATCCGCTAGCAGCGCATCGGATACCCTACCCTCTGGGTATATCTTTACACCCCGATCAGAGAAAATAGCAAAGGAAGAGGATAGTTCCAATCCGAGGGAAAGAAGTATAACCTGATTGGAAGTATATAGACAGACCTAACATTAAATTGCTCCTCTTCATTCCTATGACCTACCTTTTAGCCCAGTTAAGTTGGGAACCTCTCCTATGATTTCTAATTAGACGTGATATTAATACAAGACGATTAGGAGAGTTTACTCCTCTGATTGATGCAGACTTTGCTCCGATTAAGGACTTCTAACGCCTTTGATTGAGGCAAGCTGCGCCCTGATTGAGGAAGCATCTTGCGTTGGCTTTAGGGTTGTTAGTGTTTCTTTCTATATCATCGCATTGTATTAGTCCTTTCTACCCTACACACTTATAATCTGTTAGAAAAATAGCACTGTTTAATAAGGAACAGAAAGTTTTGTGATGGTTAGAACTTAATAGAAGATAACCACCCTACCCCACATCCGAACCACCCTTACTTCGAACTATCTGAAAATGCCGCATCTATCCCCTATTATTAACACTACCACCGTTTTTAAAACTATTATAATAATTACTATATATCGCTAAACAACGCTATTTTTTTAGGATATCTTTTTTAGTCTATTATAAAGCAGTATAACGAATATAAGCTTTAATAGGCCCTTTTAGATATAAAAGCTAGGATAGGTATCTAGGCTGCTGCTTATATATAGGGTATACTATACCTAACACTTTAGTATTAATACTACAGTAGGTAAAGTAGAGATACTGCCTTTATTATTAGGCAGTATTTATTCTAGATCTAGGAGGATAATCTTACTGCCTATATATACCTTTAAGAATCCCTTAACAGACTTCTTACTTATTAGTAAGTAAAGAGACTAATAGAGCGTATAATAGGTAATAGATAGTAACGTATAGAGAGGAAGTAGATAGCCTAATTTAAGCGGTAAAACCTATCTATTATAAGTAAGAGATCTAGAGTATCAGATGCCTAGTAATAAGCAGCCTATTCTCTTAAGGTTATCTAGGATTTCTTTTTTTATCTAGACAGTATTACTACTATCTAGAATATTTATCTTTCTAACTAATAGAATATAGATAAGACTAGTATTATAGAGGGCAGAGAATCTAATAGGCTAGTGTTAGGGTTTATAGTATTATAATATATATAGAAAAAGCAGCTAGGATCTAGGGTATAGATCTCTCTTATTAAGTGTATATTTACTAATAGGAGGTCTTTATACCTATTAGGTATATATAAGGGTAAGTTAGTCTAGACCTAGTGGTTCTTATTTAACCTATCTAGATATACCTGATAGCACTTTATAGTAACAGATAATAGCTAGATAACTAACCAGACTGCCTTTAAATAGTTAGAGAAGGTCTTTATTCTAGAGATTATACCTAGCTAGCTAGATATAGCTAGACTACTAGTTCTAAATACCTACTAAAGCTATATATTTATTAACTTTATATAGAAATACTAGCAGTATTATATCTATCTATTATTTTTACTACTATACTCCTTTATTATTTTTTAGCCTCTAGATATAGCTGTTTATAGCCTATTAAAACAGACCTATTATAAAAGGTTAAATATCTAGATAATTAGGTAATAAACTTAACTTTAGTTAGGAAAAAGGCGTTTCTAAAGTGTTATATAAGAGCTAGAAATATAGCTATAACAGCCTAAAACGTTAGAAGTAGCTAAAGGTTAGCTAGACTATAGCTAATATTTATATAGTAACCTTTATCTAGCCCCTTAGTATTAAAGGTATTATCTAGCCAGACCAGCCAGCCTAGCCAGCAGCAGCCTAGCAGCTAACAGTAAGATAAAGCTATATCTATTATCTAATAGTTAACCCCTTATCGGTCTACTAATCTATAGTATTAACTATACCAGTTAACCTAACTAGCTAAAAATAGGTTAGATACCTATACTATTTATTACTTATCTAAAAAGGTATAAAAAAGGTATAATAAGTAGTTATCTAGACTAGCCCTTCTAGAAAGGTAGGTCGCTATATTACAGGCCTAGTTACAATACCAGCAGTTACGTAAGAGGAAAAAGGTCCCTTTATTACCTAACAGCACCTTCGCCACTATAGAATATATCTAGTAGGCGCAGAATCTAGATGCCGGCTAAATAGATGTTCCGGATAATCCAGCGCATCCGAATTATCTAGCGAGGCCGAAAGTTAGATATAGGTAGGCGGCAAGCCTAAGGAATAGGTGGTGATAGTGGTGGTGATAGTGGTGGTGATAGTGGTTCGGATGTGGGGGTGGTTCGGATGTGGGGTAGGGTGGTTAGTAGGTGTTCTTAATATTTCGGAACCCGCGGAGGAAGTGGTGGTGTATAGGGTGGATATGTTCGTTTCTGATTCTAAGTTACTTGAAGCATGTCGCTTAAAAGCTATCGTTCGGCATTTGGCAGCGCTGGATTTAGATAGAAGAAAATCACTCCACCCACTTCCCCCTTTTTTGCTTGCTAGGCATCGTTGATAATAACTGCTACACCAGTATAAGGCTTAAGTCAGACCACTTTCACTTTAATCCAAACTTTAATTCTATCATTATTTAATAAAAATGGCTAAGCCCTAAACCCTTAATGTGGTGTTGGGATAGCGGTCGTCTTTATGATGCTATCAACACTCAGGATATTGTCTATCATGTCTCTACGAAAAGCTCATGAAATTGAAACTTGGGTCTGGTTTTGTGTTGTCATTGTCATAGTGATCATTAGATTGTTTGTATAATGAACTACCGTCCTTCGTCGGGCTTTCGTTGCTAACCAGCTTATAAGTGTATCACAGTATACCGTTCGAAAAAAAGAGTTTCTAAGAAAGGTTCCTGGGGAGGACATATTGATGGCTGTTAACGTCGTTCGTATAACCATTCGTCCCTAATGCGTCCTTTTGGTGCCTGTAGTGAGAACACTACAGAGCATGTTCCACCTATTTACTGGCAAGTATGAATAGGTCCTGATTCTAATCTATAGTTCACATATACCACCTCGCTAGTTTCTCTGTACCTATACAGTGAAACTGCGTCAAATGTGGATTATGATGATGTTACACCTGAATATGAGTCTTTCGTTGGCCGACGACTCGGTATTTTAGGTATAATCCTTGAAGGGGCTCTACAGACAACTT
The DNA here is from genome assembly GCA_030867255.1 of Colletotrichum somersetense. Classification (NCBI taxonomy): domain Eukaryota; kingdom Fungi; phylum Ascomycota; class Sordariomycetes; order Glomerellales; family Glomerellaceae; genus Colletotrichum; species Colletotrichum somersetense. Next base: position 28,058 of record MU843670.1, on the reverse strand, counting down.
TGTGGGGTAATAAGTTATGCCTTTCGCTCTTCTATAAACGTATAAAGTAAGTGCTGCCTTAAGCTGCCCCTGAGTTGCTCTGTCTACAAGGTGAACCAATGTAACGTTACTGACGATAACTGTGTGGAACAACAGCCTCTTTGGTTTTGAACACAAAATCATAGTTATAATTTTGATGTTTATTGGCCTATCATATATGGCAGTCATCATTGCTCTATATGATGGATGGTGTCGACCACTCTCCGACTATCTAGTTCTTCATCCACATAATAGTACGTATATATCTATAAAGATAGAAATACACCCTAGTAATCAAAGGGCGTATGTGAACAGAGGCTAATGAAGACAGTAGAACAATGTCTTTCATTAACTAAATATAACATATTACAGCTCTCTATGAATCTCTCAACAGATCTAGTCCTGATACTGGTTCCAGTTCTACGCGTTAGTATGTTAAAAATAGAGATTGGGAAGTGAGTGTCTTTTCTACTACATGAAGTTTTACTTATGTCCTCTAGATCTAACATATACGGTTTTATAGAAAATTAATGCTCATTGCTTTTTTGAGTATGGGCATGTTCACTGTAGGCAATGCTCTAAGACAGCAATAACTTTAACTATTAAGAGTTTTATTGATAATAGCTAACATTAACAGATGCTCTCAGCAATTCTTCTTAAAGTGCACGCTTTTACAACTCTGCCAGACAAGATAGGAGCTGTGTGGCTTATCTGGGCCGTCCGCGAGGTCAGCACTGCAATGCTGGTGGGCAACCTCGTCTTCTGCGTCCCTGTCCTTAAAATGTTATGGAGCTTCTTCTCTATCTTCATCAGTAGCATAAAAAATTGTAACATGACGTCAGGAAATAGTAACAAAACGATTGCGCAGGCCGGTTGTAGGACGACGGCGATGTGTGAACTCCGGCACTCTGAATGTCGTTTTATCGCAGGGGCGTCGCAGAGTCATCAGATTAATGGCCGTATATTTAACGCGGACCTCGAAGAGCATGGTATTGCTGAGGACACGACCAGAGAGTTGTTTAAAAGCAAATGTGGTGCACAGAAGTGTCCAGCTCAGAGCTTTTAAGGGTTTAGTAGTAGTTTTTACAATATATATAGAGGGATATTGCGATACACACACACACACACATAAATTTATTACGCCCGGGGGGCAAAGCCGATAGGGCAGCTAAAGCTGACTATATGTATAGTGCTGATTTTATGCCCTGGTCTCCTGAAAGCCTATAAGTGCTGTCTCTATTTCCTGCTTACTCCTCTAAATCTGCGTTCTTGCTGCAGATTCCTATAGTGTAGTTATATTATTAGTATGCGATCTTAAAGCGTATTCTCTAATTATTTAACGTCTTATCTATAGCGGCTAAAGCGGTACCTACTGTTTACAGTATAGGTTAGTAGTTAGTTAGGGTTATATCGATTTTTATATATTATATAGGGGGTCCTTTAATCCTGTTTCTTATTATCTTACGTCTAGGCAGCCTGTTATTAGTATAAACCGTATCATCGCTTAGACTACTTATATATTTAGTTTCTATTTCTTATTATCTAAGGCACCTTTACCTTCTAGGTAGAAGGAAATATTCCTTCTATATATTTTAGTATATTAAAGTATTTTAATGTAGAACGTTATCTACCTAGTATATTAAAGTAGAAAATATTCTACTGTTTCTACTACTTATCTATATCTATATAAATCTAAAGCTACTACGTTAATCTAATGTAAGTAGTAGCTTAGTCTAGCTATTCTAGTTTAAAGCTAAATAAAAGTTATTACTTCTTTCTATATAAGCTAGTTATATAATAAGTAAGTAGATTTTCTTAATAGCACTTTATTAACTCCTTTATAGAATTACTTAATATTTCCTAACAGTATATATCCCTATAATATTTTTACTTATACTATATTTAGCGTTATTAACTTTATTATTAAGAACTATACTTATAGAGTAGCGTTATCTTTAGTTACTTTATACGCTTATTTCTTTACTTACTTAAGCAGCCTGTCTTACTTACTTATTGCTACCTACTTTATAATATATTACAGTTAGTAATCTAACAGTAGGGTTTTCTACTAATAGTATAGCTAGGGTTAATACTTGATAATAGTAATATTAGCTTACTAGTCTGTTAATTACTTAGTAATTAGTTAGGTAGTGTTACGACCTAATAAGGTACAGGTAATATTACCTTACTAGATAACCAGCAGGCGGCACAGTATTTATATAGAACTAATAGATAGGCCGAAACAGGATATCTCCTATAGATATAAAAGAACTATAGTATAAGTTATATAATAATAAGAAGGACTAAGAAATAATAAGTAGTCCTAGGTAAAAGACTAATAACGTTAAAGGCAGTTTATAGTAAAAGACTAATATTTAGATATTAGTCTTAGATATACTAGCAAAATTAGGACTTATATATAAGATAGACTTAGATATACTTAAGAATAAACTTCTATAGCTTTTTAGTAATTAATTTAAATATACTTTTTAAATACCTTTTAGTATCTAACCTAGTAATTTATTAACTAAAAGCTATATAAGCTTTTTTATAACTATTAACTACTTAACTAATTACTAAGTAATTAATAGACTAATAAGCTAATTTTACTATTACTAAGTATTAACCTTAGTTATACTATTAGTAGAAACCTTACTATTAGATTACTAACTATAATACTTTAATTACCTTTATTAAGTAAGTTAACCTTAATACTTACCTAATAATATAATATAATATCTATTATTAACGTTTTATAAACTGCTGCCCTAACTGCTTTAGTTATACTAGTAGTATAAGCTATTGTTATACTTACTAGCTAAAAGCTACTTATAATAATAACCTAACTTAGGTTAAAAAATAACTAGCTTAATATATAACCTACTGCTTTTTAACTTACTTTATACCTATAGGCTAAATACCTTAACCTAGAGCTATATAATAAGAGTCTAGAAACCTTTTAAAGGTTTTTTACCTAAACTAAGCCCTACCTTAAGTATAATAAACACTTTTTTACTAATAAGGCTAAAAAAGTCTACTATATAGCCTTATTTTAAAAGAAATTCTTTAGATTAGTTTAAGCCTACTATATAAGACTAACTTAATAATAATCTAGAGGATTAAAAAGATACTATAAAAAGAATATTTAAAGACTTTAATAACTTTAAGAAGTAACTTAAAGATATATTTAGTAGTCTAGATAAAGAATAGGTTATTAAATAAGAACTTATAAATCTTACCTAGAAAAAATTAGCTAGTAAGTATATTATTAAGTTTTAATATATTATCTTAAATCTAGACTAAAAATATAATACTCTAATAGCTAGGTTTTACTAAAGGCTTAAAGAAGATAATAAAAGTAAGAATAATAGACTAAAAGGATTCTATAAGTTTATAAAAAAGACTATTAAAATTAATAACTAGCTATATAAATATAAGCTAAAAAAAGATAAGCTATATAGCTTAATTAAATTAGCGTTAATACTAGTAAAAAGTTTAGACCTAAGTAACTATAATAAAATAACTATAATAATACAGTATATAGATATTATACTAGACTTATAGACGTTAGTATAGCTAAAACGTAAGATTAGTAGCTACTATATAACGTTAAGACTATTAAATACTATAACTATAAGAAGGTAAAATATTTTATAAGGAACTATAAGTAACCTAAGCGAATTTAATATAAGCTATTTCTAGAAGGGACTAAATAAGCTAACCTAGTATAAAGAGAGATATTCTACCTATAACTCTTTTAGACTACCTACTATAATAATAACTATATAATCTACTAGGATAATAAGAAATAAATAAAATAATACCTAAAGTAACTAATAAAGACTATTACTATTATAAAAAAGTAATTAATAAGTAATAATAAATAAATAAAATTAGAAAAGAAACCATACTAATTATATAAAAATATATCTATATAGAAAATATTATACTAAATAATTACTAAAAGGACTTACTTAAGAAATAGCTATATAAACTAAGCCTATATACTAACCAGGCTATTAGCTATATCTTAAGGGAATATAATAAATAGGTACTATAAGACCTAAATTAAATACTTTAATACCTATAATAGAGGATAAAAAAAATCTGATATTAAATTAAGAATAAGAAATAGAATAAAGGTAGTCTTAACTATAGAGCTTTAAGCTGACCTATAACTTTAATAAACAGTATAAGGCTACAGCTATAAGAAATATAAGGCTATAAGCCTTAAAGATACCTTAAAACTTATAAGGTATATTGGAATAAGAAAAAGTATAGGATTACCTTATATAACTAATAGGGTTACCTAAACGATTATAATATTAAGGAAGAAACATCTTAATAGACCTATAAAAATAAGCTTCCTACTAGTATAACTTATAGTCTATAAACTAACCCTAAAAGACACTATTAAGGTATAAAGAAGCAGCTTTAAAGAAGAATTAAAGAATAAACTATTTCTAGATAAATTTATTCTACCTAGTAAGATAAATAAAAAGCTATAAAGTAACTAGTAAGAATAAGGTAAATAACCCCTTAAGTAGTACTAATTAGAAAGATTATAAAATAATAAATATAGGTATTAACCTAAAGCGTCTAACTACTTTTATCTCTAATTAAGAGTACCTTAAAATTTAATTTAAATAAACCTTTTACTATATAAGTATATAATAATAACTATACTATATAGAATAAGGAAAAGTACTTTCTTATAAATTATAAAATATATTAATAAATAAGAACTTTTATCTTATAAGATAAAAGATATAGATATTAAAGGTAAACCAGTAGTAGTATATAAAGAAAAATCTATATTTAAAGATTATAAATACCTAGACCTAAAGTACCCTTTATATTATAAAGTATTCTAGGCTAACTATATATATAATAAATAAATTAAGTATAAAAAAAAGAAAAGTATTTATACCTTTTACCTTTATAGACTTAATATAACACCTATAACCTAGTATTATACTAATAAAGATTTATATATGTAAAAGGTTAAAAAATATAAGTAGTAAACTGTTTACTTTAAGCTAAGCTTAAGATATCTTATACTATATATAAAAAGTAGAACTATTTACTAGTTATAATCTATTTATAACAAATATAAAACTCCTATATAAAGAAAATAAGAGTATAAAAAATATAAAAGGAGGCTAGGCCTTATTAAGATAAAATAAAAAATAAGTCTTACTAACTATAGAAAGAGTATATAAGGTAATAAGAGAAAAAAAGTCTTTATATTTTATAATAATAAGTAAATATAGTAGTAAGTATTTAGTGCTTACTGCCTTTATTAATAGGCAGCCTATATAAGTAGTTATTAATAGTAAAGTATAAGTAAACCTAATATTACTTAGGGTAATAAATTAAAAAATAATATATAGTAATATAAAGAAATAACCTATAATTTTAAAACTATTAAAAAGAAAACAGTTAAATATAATAGTAGAATTCTTAATAAAAAGACTATATAACTTTAAGTTATAATTTAGGGCTATAATAAGTAACTGACCTATAACATTATAGATATAAAAAAAGTAAATATTATCTTTAAAATCCTATAGTTATAAAAAAATAACCTAGTAATAAATTAAAAGATAGGCTAACTCTAATATATAGATTTAGCTATAAGGTAGCGTTATATACTATAACCCTTAAGTAAACCTAAGTAACTAAAAGTATCTATTATATATATTTAAAGAATTAAGCCTATAAAAGACTAGTAACTTATATCTATAGTAACTATTAGAAATATAATTAAAATTTAAGAAAATTTAAAGGAAGACTATTTTAATATAGTACCTTTTAAATATAAATAATATATAAAACTATTTATTAAAAAACTAAAAATAGGCTTACCTAAGTATAGACTATAGGACTATAAGATTTAAATACTTAAGTAAAAAATACTTATATTTAAGCTAATCTATACGATTAACCTAATAAAATAAGAAACACTTAATAAATTGCTAGATAAAACCTAGTAAAAAGATATATTAGACTATCTAAATTACTAATAGGATACCTAATTCTATTTATACTAAAGAAGAATAAAGAACTATAACTTTGTATTAATTATTAAAGACATAATAATATTATTAAGAAGAATAAATACCTACTACTATTAATTAGTAAATTATAAAACCTTTTATATAAAACTAACTAGTTTATAGTACTTAACCTTAAAAAAGCCTATAATCTAATATATATTAAGAAGAAATAAATAGAAAACAGTATTTTATATATAATAAGAACTATTTAAGACACTTATTATACTATTTAGACTTACTAATATACCTACTATATTTTAGATAATAGTAAATTATGTCTTATAAGAAAAACTAAATATTTTTATTATTTATTATCTAGATAATATCCTAATATTTTCTAAAGACCTTAAAGAATATAAGAGATATATATATTAGATACTTAATAAACTTTAAGAAGTAAAGCTTTTATTTAAAATAAAGAAAAGTAAATTTTATATATAAAAGGTAGATTATTTAAGATATACTATTATATTAGGTAAAGTCTAAATATAGAATAAGAAAATAAATATAGTTAGTAGTTAGCCTATCTTAATAAAAACTAAAAACTTTTAATCTTTCTTAGGGTTTATTAACTTCTACTAGAAATTTATAATAAAGTTTAGTAATATTATATAGCTAATATAACGGCTTATAAAAAATACTAACTTTATATAGATATAAGAATAGTAATAATTATTTAGAAAAATTAAAAACCTTATTATATTAAAACTAGTCTTTATAATATCTAACTTAAATAAAAAGCTTAAAGTAGAATTTAACATTTTAGACTTTACTATAGGTAAATAACTAGAATAATAAGATAAGTAGAGTAGGCTTTACCTTTATATCTTTTACTTAAAAGTACTTTCTAGACTAAAGATAAATTACTAGATTTATAATAAAAAGCTAATAGCTATTATTTATACCTTTTAAAAATAGGGACCTTATATATTAGAAACTAAATACTAAGTTACTATCCACTTAGATTATAGATACCTTATATATTTTACTACTTTTAAAGTTCTTAATAAGAGATAAATCTAATAGTTAGAAGTTCTATTAGAATATAACTTTAAGATTATCTATTATAAAGGAATTAAAAATAGAAAAGCTAACGCTTTTAGTAGAAGAACAGACTAAAAAGTCTAAATACTAAAGGAAATAAAAGTTATTTTTAATATAATAATGATATTATTATTATACCGGCCTAAAAACTTATTATAATTAGTAGTTAAGTTAATAATAGTATAACTAGCAGAATAATAGCTAACTAGATCTATAAGATAATAGCGCTAAGGTATATAGATATTAAGGTATTATAACGATATATAAATAAATTAGATAGTATTATAATTAAAAAGTTACCTAAGCAGAAGTAGCTTTAGTAATTAAAGACTGTAATATTTATAAGAAGAGTAAAAACAGTTCTTATAAACTATATAGATATATTAAACTACTACTAATACTATTAAAAATATAGTATTTAATCTCCTTAGAATTTATTATTAAACTACTAAACTTAAAAAAACTGCTTATAAAGGTATTATTTAATAGTATTTTAATAGTAGTAAACTAACTGTTAAAATATATATACTTTATACTATATAAGGAATTAAGTATAGCTAAAGAACTTATATATATATTCCTTAAGTATATTACTAGTAACTATAGCTTACTATAAGAAATTAAATTAAATAGAGATAATTTATTTATATCTAAGTTTTAAAAATCTCTAATTTTATAACTAGGAGCTAATTATAAACTGTTAACCTTTATTTACTTATAAACTAATAGATAAATAGAAAAAGTAAAATAGATACTTAAGTAGTATCTTTAATATTATATTAACTATAATTAAGATAATTAAGTATAGTTACTTCTACTAGCCTAATTTACCTATAATAGTACTATTAAAGAAAGTATACTATACTTACTATTCTTTTTAACTATAGATTTTAACTACTATATATAGAGAACCTAGATAAGGACCTTACGCCTTAAAAGCTATAGTAGATATTAAGAAACTTTAGATAATCTATAAAAAGCTAAAGAAAACCTTAAATTTATAAGGTAATAAATTAAGAAAATATACTAACTAATTAAAAATTAAGGAACTAGTTTTTAAAGAGAGAAATAACGCTTATCTTTTTTAATAAAATATAAAAACTAAACGACCTAGTAATAAGCTTAACTATAAGAAACTTAGACTTTTTGAGATTTTTAGAAAAATCTCTAATATTAACTATAAACTAGACTTACCTTATATAATATAAATCTACTTAGTATTCTATATAGCACTACTTAAACCAGAACTATAAGGAATAACTACTAAGGAACCTATTATTATAGACGCTAATAAACCTAAGTATAAAGTTAAATAGATTATTAACTATATAAAACATAAAATAATAAGTAATAACGTTAATATATACTACCTAGTTAAGTAAAAGACTACAGCCTAGAGAATAATATATAGAAAATAAAGACTAACCTTATAAATATAAAGGAAAAGGTTACTAAGTATTAAAATAAATATATTATATAAGAAGAATAAGAATAAATAAAAGTATTTAAACTACTAATATAAGTATAATAATAAATTTAACCTTAACCCTTTTACTAGCCTAATAAATTAAATAAACTATGAGATAAAAATCTATTTATTTACCTAGAGATACTAGCTACTAATTAAAAATTACTTACTTTTTTAAAAGGATTAATATTAAAATTTAATATATCTATATTTTTATCTAAAATAGAATCCTAGTGTATTATACTAAAAGCACTACTTAACTATACTCTATAAACTATAAAGAATTTTAATACCTCCTCCTCTTTAGTAAAAGATAATATAGTATTACTTTTTTTTAAATATTTATTATTTAGCCTTATAAAAATAATTAAGCTTTATAAGTAATATATCTATCTTAGCCTAAGCTTTCCTTAGTATATTTACTTTTTAATAAAGAATTATCTCTTCTAACTACTTTTTTTTATTTTAGATAACTTACTTTATTTAGTAAATAATTTACTATACTAATATAAGTAAAAGTATATATAAGTAAAAGTATATAAAATAAATATAAAAAACTAACTTATAAGAATAAATTATATCTTAAGTTATATTATATAAATAACTTAAGTAAGTATACTTAGTATAGACAGTACCCTCTAATATTATCTTATATTATACTTCCTAATTATAACAGTATATATAAAATATAACTTTATATTTAAATTAAAAGATCTATAAGGTATAACACTTATAATAAAAAGTTAAAGACACTTATTATAATTAAGAATCTAATATAGCGTTAGTAAGTAATAAAAGAAGAAAGGTCTAATAAACCTCTTATATAGAATAGACTACCTACTTATATAGGCCTTAAGGGTAAGGCCTTTAGAAGGGAGACGTAATATTACGACCTAATAAGTTATAGGTAATAGTTACCCTACCTAGTAAGACAAACCAGTAGACAATATAACCTTTATATAAATAACAGAAGGATAACTTTTTAAAATAAAAGAACTATAAATAATTTATATAGTAATAAGATAAAGTAATCATTTTATAAGACCTACTAAGTAATTACCTAGACCTACTAAGCGATTAGTAGTGCCTATAATAGGGTATATAGAATAATTAAGACTAATAGGATTAGTAATTAGGAGTCTAAGGAATAATATTAGGACTTATATATAGGATAGACTTAGATACACTTAAGGATAGACTTCTATAGGTTTTTAGTAATTAACTTATAATATATTCTCTAAACACCTTTTAGTATCTAACTAAGTGATTTATTAATAACCCCTTACGACTATTAACTACCTAACTAATTACTAAGTAATTAATAGACTAATAAGCCATTATTACTGTTACTAGGTATTTACCTTAGCTATACTATTAGCAGAAACCCTACTGTTAAATTACTGACTGTAACACCTATACGTAAGCTGTTTCCTAGATACCCTTCCTAGCTGCTACCTCTAGAAGGGCCTGTTAGAGCTTATATGTAGAGTATTGCTTTATGATAGGTTAAAGAAGGTATTCTGAAAAAATGGCGTTGTTTGGTTATATATGGGAATTGTTATGATAGTTTGAAAAAGGTGGTGATGGTGGTAAAGGAGGAGGAATCGGGTGTTTCGGATGCAGGGGTGTTTCGGAAGTGGGGTAGTTGAGTTATCTATTATTCCCTGGTCAACCCCTTATCGGTCTGTTGATCTACGGCATTAACTACATCTATTTAACACACTATGTAAGGATGGGTTGGATAGTCATACTATTTGTCACCTACTTAAGAAGGTGCAAAGGGGGTATGATGAACAAGCATTCTAACAGATCCTTTTAGAGAAGGAAAATAAGGTATTCTTAGCTTAGTTAGACAAATAGCGCTAGCGCAGAAGGAAGAAGCTCCCTCCATCGCCTACCAGCACGTTCGTAACGATATAACGGATCCGACGGGCGCAATTGAGCGCGAGCAATAGAGAAAATATCACAGATGAATCTAGCGCATCTGAATTATTTAGTGAAGCTGAATGTTACATATAGGTAGGTGGTAAACCTAAAGAAATAGGTGGTAATAATGTGGGGGATGACAGGTGATGATAGGGGCTCGAATGTGGGGAGGCTGTTACAGCATTGATTCGGTAAAGGGAGGATATACTGCAGACACTCGGTATAAAGAGAATCCGCCCAAACTACGGTATTTAAGGGAACTATTAGTCCTCTCATCCTTGCAAGATCGACACCCTAGAATGCGACTTGCTTGCAGGGCTTGATGTTCGTGAGTTGATTCTCTTCGAGCTGAGTGCTTACGGTACCGCTCTGTCAGGAATATCCATGTTGATCTCGGAAATGTCCGAAAGACGCAGTAAACTATAATATTTGTAATCATGGATCGGCGGTGCTACATTCGAGGCTGAGTTGACCCCATTGCTTTGGCGAAAGCATTAATTAAATTTTGGGAGAAATGGGGAACAATTAAGATGCACTCCGTTCCAACAAGAATGCCTGCCCAATTCGATACTGGGCCCCCCAAAGTCGCGGTCACGCCGCGGCGTTGAGTAAGGTTGAACGCGGATGTTGCCAATGTGGTTCTTTCTCAAAGGTCTTGGCAGTCAGACTACGGATAAAGAAGCCGACGATATGACCAACTCAGCTAGGCAACAGGTAGGTATCGTGGTGTAACAACATTGGAGTATGGCCCAGCACAATAGGCCTAGATGAAGGATAAAACCCTCATCTATAGGAGTTTACCAGTAAGTCCGCTTGGTTTAAAGGGGATACGTACAAATCCCAAAGCGTTCACGTACTAAAGCCTGTGCTATTGTTAAACCGGCAATATCATTAAGAACTCTAAACAAATTTAGTGGAGATAAATCTCTACTCACCTACCGCCATTCCCCATCGTCTAAAATTACACAACTGACTCATAACTAGAGTTTACCGGGAGTGCCGATGCAAATGATTAATTTTGGGTCTACTTATATTCTTAATTTAATCTGTTGTTTCATATTAATGAAGACCATAGAATCTCAATTAGTACTTTAGAAAGGAAAGCTGCTAAAACAACTTCAAAGAGCCCACCCAAGCTTAAGCACTTAGACTATTGACAGAGCTATCTTAAGACCTTCATTACATTATAAAATTTTCTATTTTACTAAATATGGTTTCTTTTACTTCTCTGATCAAAATCTCGTAAGTAAAGATGTGTGACTAGTAAGAATGATGCTAATTTTACTAGACTTACAGTTACTACTGTTACAGCCGCGGTATCAGAGTGTTACTGTAATTTTCAAGAGACATGGGATGATGAGGGTACAAGGAACGGCTGTGCTGGCCGTGGAAGTCTTGCCACAGGAGATGAGCCAGTAAATAAGGGTCAACTTGTGGTAAGTCCCTAATTTTCTCTATTTGAACAACTAAGCTAACTCCATACAGTGTAATATTGAAAATGATGATCAGCGATGGCAAGACTTTCTAAGGTCCTGCTCCCTCCATGGAAAATGCGGTAATTATAGCCAATAAACTAAGCCAAGTATATAAACAGCTAGAACTGTGGAATATATAAACCCTAAACTATTTCTAAGTATACTGTAAAGTTAAGATAGACTATCGTCTTTATGTACTGTTAACTTAATATAATGTTACGGTCAGTAATCTGACAGTAGCCCGCCCCCACGGCCCCGGCAGCGTCGGGTTAGGGCCACACACACACATATACAAAAGGAGGGAGGGAGGGAGAGGGAAAAGGGTAGGGAAGAAGAGGGGTCAGTAGAGTAGGTAGAGACATAACGAGCAAGACGGGTAGATTACGGCATAAACGATAAGAGATAGCAGGATAAACAGGGCGATTTAATATATAGGACACTAGCTAGCTATAGACAGGCCTTTTTAAAAAGGTATACTAACTAAATATATAGATAAAAGTAAAAAAGCCTTTAGGGGTATCTACTTTTATACTTTTAAAGAACTAAGGAAAAACAGAAGCCTTTAAGGGTATCCTATTTATAAGCCTTAAAGAGTAAGAAAAAACAGAAGCCTTTAAGGGTATTCTACCTGTATACCTTAAGGAGTAAAAAAAAAAAAAAGCCTCTAGAGGTATCTGCTTTTATACCCTTAAAGAGCTAAGGAAAAAAGCAGAAGCTTCTAGAGGTATCCTACTTATATACCTTAAGGAGTAAAAAAAAAAAAAAAAGCCTCTAAAGGTATCTATTTTTATACTTTTAAAAAGCTAAGGAAAAATAAAAGCCTCTAGAGGTATCTTACTTATATACCTTAAAGAGTAAGAAAAAAGCAGAAGCCTCTAGGGGTATTCTACTTATATACCTTAAAGACTAAGAAAAAAAAAGAAGCCCTTAAGGGTATCTGTTTTTATACCTTTAAAAAGCTAGGGAAAAGTAAAAGCCTTTAGAGGTATCCTACCTATACGCCTTAAAGAGTAAAAAAAAAGTAGAAACCTCTAGAGGTATCTACTTTTATACTTTTAAAAGACTAAAAAAAAATAAAAGCCTCTAGAGGTATATAATAGTTAGTCTTAAAAAGCCTATAAGGGACTTTTTTTCTAACTTATTTTAAAAAAGATTTTATCTTTATAATAGAAAAACTTTTAAAATACTTACTAGTATCTTTTATCCTAATAGGATTCTTTAATTAAGTAATTAGCTAATATAAAGCCCTTATAAGGCAGTCTACTATAGTAAAAGTATATATTCTACTTTTTATAATATTATCTAGATAAAAAGGTATAAGTAGGGATTATAGATATATTTACTTATTCTCTCTTAATTTATACTTAAGAGGGAAAAAGCCTACTAATAGTAGCTAATTAACGTTTTAATTACTATAATAATAGCTAATATAATAAGATATTATCTAATACTAAATACTGCTACTATATATAACCTATTAAAAGTAACCTATAAAGGATGTCTCTTAGGTCTATAAAGGAGACCTAAAGTATATAGTAAGATAAATAGAGCTATATAGAAAAAAAAAGTAGGTAAAAAAGCTATATAACTAGATTATAGATATATAAGGTTAATAAAAGGAGGGAAAAAAAAGAGAAAAAGAAAAAGAAAAAAAAGATAAAAAAAAAAGAAAGATAAAAAGAGAAAAAAGTAAGCTATATAAAGGAATACTGCCTTAATATAAACTTACCTACTAAGCTAAAAAGAAAAAGATTAACTAAAATAGACTAAAGTATACGTCTTACTTAGCTAAAGTATATAGTAAGAAAAAGTAATAATATTAATATAATAAAACTATATCTACCTTTTAATAGTATTATATTAAAAAAGCCTACTATTATAAAAGATAAAAGTATTATTATCCTTAAGGTAATATATTACTATAACTAAGCTTATATAGACTAGCTAGGTATACTAGCTAAAAAGGTAATAAGAATAAACTAAATAATAAAGTAAGGTATATTAGTAGATAAGTAAAAAAAGTCTACTAAGTTATATAGCCCTATAGGCTATAAGATTAATATACTAGATTCTAGCTATAGGTATAATCTAGAATAGGTATAAGGTTTTTAAAAAAAAGAAAAAAAAAAGCAGATAGAAGAGGTATATAGAGAGGAGGGAAAAGCGTTAAGGTAGGCTTTTTATATAAGTATTTACTTATATTATTAAGGGTATTAAGAAAAAAATCACTAAGGAAGTTAAGGTAAAAAGAGTATTAAAACTACTTATAATATACTTAAAACAGGCTACTAAAGAAAAAAAGATATAAAGCTAATTAAAAGTAAGAGAATATAACACTTTATAATATAAAAGTAGTTCCTTTTAATATCTAGACGCTAAAGTAAATTTTAAAATACTTTATAGATTAAAGTCTTAATAAAATTAACGTTTTTATATAACCACCTTTTTATTTAGTAAAGCAGACTAATAATCCTTATAGTATAGTACTAATTATAAATAAAAATAAATAAAGTATAATACTATATAGATAAATATCTATATATATCTCTAAAAGGATAGTATTATATTATCTACTTATAAATATATACCTTTTATAGTATAAAATTAGAAGACCAAAGGTTAGTAGTAAATACTAGCTAGTATCTCTATATATAAAAGCCGCTTATAATACTAATCTTAAAGGCTACACTAATAAATATAGATATAGGCAGGCAGAAGGAGATATAAAAAGACGTTTTTACTATACCTAACTATCTAGAGCTGTTACGCTACAGAATGTCTATTTCCTAGGGAATCCACCAGATTACATACAGACTAACAGACCGGCAAATTGTCGGTTAGCCGCCTAGGAATTATAGGGATATTAGTAGAGAATTCTCTACCTGTTTGCTATAAATTCTATAGGAATCCCTAGAGAATTATTTAGCCGTTTAGCCTAAAATCCTTTACTATTTATAGGTAGATCCCCTACCTATTAGGAAAAAAAAGGGTATTAAATTTATAACTAATATACTTATACTAAAGTGTAATAAATAGTAGTATAACTATTATTACTATCTAAAGAAGCTGTCTTTATTAATAACTCTTTAGAATAAAAAAAAAGAAAGTAAAATATAAAAGTATAACCTTAACCTTTTTTTAATACTAAAAGACTACAGTAAGATAGGATTTTTATTTACTCCTTATAGTAAACCTAGTAAATAAAACGAAATAGAATTAATATCTAGTTTTCTTCTCTATTACTTTAGTTTTACCTAGTAAAACCTATATAAGCTAAAGGTATTATTTATTATTATAGATAGAATTATCTATATTTACTTTCTAATTATTACTAAGGTAACCTTAGTCCCTTCTATTAGATCTATTTTATACAGCCTAGCTTACTACTGCTTACCTATAATATTAAAAATCCTTAGATAAATCGCTTACCTTAACTAGATAAGCCTTTTTACTAATAACTTATTAACGGCTGTAAAGTAGCTATTTATTTCTAGTAAAATTATAGAAGTATATAAAAACCTAGCTAAAGAATCTAAGGCGTTATAAGGAAGCTATTAATTTCTAGGTAAAAAAGGATAAAATATTTATTAAATCTATTTAGATAAAGATTTATAATAAAATAAAATAATTATAGTAAAAAAATTAAGAAAAAATAGACTTTAGTTAATATATATATTCCTTTATCTCTAAGGAGGAAGAAGAACTACTGTCTACTTTAGAAAGTAAGAGCTAGAAAGACCCTAAAGGACTTAAATCCTATAATATAGATTATTACAGGCAAGGAGCGTAGGGTTAACCCTTTATAGTGAGAAGTGCTTAACTTAGGCTAAGAGTAACCGTAGTAGCCGGTCTCTAGATAAATACAGAGAAGAGCGCTTAGTAATAGCGTTAGTATAAGCACTGCGGCCACCAGCCACTGTTACCCTAGCTACAGAGGCTGTGCAGGACCTCCTGCAATACACCCCTTTAGTTATAAAGATATTTATAACTAGACTATATATAATTGCTTTATGTAGATAGTTAATAAAAGAAAGGCCTTTATAAAGGGTGTTTATACTTATAGATAAAAAAAATAACTAGCAGCTATTCTAGTTTAATTAATAATAGTAGTTTTATTCCCTCTATAATTAATTTTGTGCTTATAATAGCGTTATTTATAATAGTTGTTATTATTATTGTTGTTTGTAGGCGCGTTA
The DNA here is from genome assembly GCA_030867255.1 of Colletotrichum somersetense. Classification (NCBI taxonomy): domain Eukaryota; kingdom Fungi; phylum Ascomycota; class Sordariomycetes; order Glomerellales; family Glomerellaceae; genus Colletotrichum; species Colletotrichum somersetense. The sequence continues at coordinate 11,872 of MU843670.1, read as the reverse complement.
TTTTAAAGAAGGAGCTCCTTTTAAAAATTAAGAAGAAGCCTTAGGCTGTTACCTAGGAGCTGCTATACTAGGTTAAAATATTCCTTTAGGCTGCCTACTTATTTTAATTTTTCTTCCTTTTTATTAACCTTTATAAGAATCGTTTTTATAAGTCTTTAAATAAGTTTAACCTATATATAATTAATTTTATAGCTAATAACTTATTATAAACAGTATATAAATATATATATATATATATATTATGCTGCCTTTTAAGAAGAAGGCTGCCGCCGCCTGCACCGCCGCCACCTGCGCCGCTAACTGTGCCGCCTGTGCCGCCTAAGCCACCTCTAAGGAGGTAGATAAGCTTGCTAGAGAGGAAGGTAATAAGGAAGCCTCTTATAGAGGCGACCTTTGCCCTTCCTCCTTGGCTCTAGGCAAAGCTCTGCGCAAGCTTAAAGCTGAGCGTGCGGCCTAAGCTAAGGCAGCCGCGTAAGTGGTTACTAAGGTAAAGGCTGTACGGGAGGCCGAGATTACCGCTGCCGTTAAGGCCGCTATTACTACCGCCCTTAGTAAGTCGTTATAAACCTTTAAGTATTTTTAGATTTATATTACTGACTTATTTATCTTAGCTAAAGAGAAGAAAAAGGTTAGTCTACAGACTATACCTCTACCGGCAGCTAAGACCCTAGCTAAGCCTAAGAAGGCCGGTTTAGCTTTATCTATGCCTACACCTAAGGGTAAGGGTAAGGGCAAGGCTAAAGCGGTAGATAAGGAGGTAGGTAAGGAGCTTAGGGCTTTAAATCCCCTCCTGTATACTGCTTGCCTTTACTCTATAATCTTAGGTAAAGGTACTAGAGCGTGCTACACACGCTCTGCTGCTATAGAGGAGGCTGCCTGTATTAAGGGTAAGTACTTTAAGTGTGCTGCTAACAGCTGTGCCTATAAGGAGGCGCCTAAGTCGGCTATAGGATTTATCCTAAAGCTTTTAGCCTTCCTTACTTAAGGTAAGAAGGCCTTTGCTTCTATAAGTTTAGTCCTAATATGTTAGTATATTAGATCTTAATTAACTGTTATCTTTAGAAGCTAAGCTATACCTATAGTAATATCTGTAAGGCTTTCTATAAGGCTGGTAAGGGAGGTAATAAGGAGGAGGAGGAAGAAGACTTTTAAGGCGTTATTTCTAAAGGTCTTTAACCTCTTTTAAACCTAAGCCTAGGTCCCTCTTAGCTAGGAGGTAATAGTAACGCTTTAGTATACCTTACCTCTCTAGTTATAGAGGGCTATATAATCTTTAACTTTATTAAGTAGTAGCCCGCCCCTACAGCCCCGGCAGCATCAGGTTAGGGCCACACACACACACATACGAAAGGAGGGAGAGAGGGAGGGAGAGGGGTCAGTAGAGTAGGTAGAGACATAACAAGCAAGACAGGTAGATCACAGCATAAACGACAAAAGATAGCAGGATATATAGGGCGATTCGATATATAGGACACTAGCTAGCTATAGTCAGGCCTTTCTAAAAAGGCATACTAACTAAATATACAGACAAGACTAAAGAAGCCCCTAGGGGCATCTGCTTTTACACCTTTAAAAAACTAGGGAAAGGCAGAAGCCCCTAGGGGTATCCCACTTATAAGCCTTAAAGAACTAGGGAAAGGCAGAAGCCCCTAGAAGCATCCTACCTGTGCGCCTTAAAGAGTAAGAAAAAAGCAGAAGCCCCTAGGGGTATCTGCCTTTACACCTTTAAAGGACTAAGGAAAAACAGAAGCCCCTAGAGGTATGTAATAGTTAGTCTTAAAAAGCCTATAGGGGACCTTTTTCCTAACCTATTCTAAAAGAGATTTTATCCCTATAGTAGAAAAACTCCTAGGGTACTTACTAATATCCTTTATCCTAATAGGATTCTCTAATTAAGCGATTAGCTAACGTAAAGCCCTTATAAGGCGGTCCACTATAGTAAAAGTAGGTATTCTGCCCCCTATAATACTGCCTAGACAAGAGGGTATAAGTAGGGATTATAGGCACGTTTACTTATTCTCTCTTAGTCTACACTTAGGAGGGAAGAAGCCTACTAACAGTAGCTAATTAACGTCTTAGTTACCGTAATAATAGCTAATACAGCAGGATGTTATCTGACGCTAAACGCTGCTACTATATATAACCTATTAAGGGCAACCTATAGAGGATGTCTCCTAGGTCTATAGAGGAGGCCTAACGTATACAGTAAGATAAATAGAACTATATAGAAGGAGGAAGCAGGCAAAGGAGCTATATAACCAGATTACAGACGTATAGGGTTAATAGAAAGGGGGAAAAAGAAGAGGAGGATAAAAAGGAAGAAGAGACAGGAAAGGGAAGAAAGACAAGAGGAGAAGGGGGCAAGCTATATAAAGGAATACTGCCTTAATACAAACTTACCTACTAAGCTAGAGGGAGAAAGGTTAACTAAAACAGACCAGGGTATACGTCTTATTCAGCTAGGGTGTATAGTAAGAAAAAGTAATAATATTAACATAGTAGAACCGCGTCTGCCTCTTAGTAGTATTATACTAAAAGAGCCTACTATTATAGGAGGCAGAAGTGTTATTATCCTTAAGGTAATACGTTACTATAACTAAGCTTATATAGACTAGCTAGGTATACTAGCCAAGAGGGTAATAGGAATAAACTAAATAATAAAGTAAGGTATATTAGCAGATAAGTAGAAAAAGTCTACTAAGTTATACAGCCCTATAGGCTATAAGATTAATATACTAGATTCTAGCTATAGGTATAATCTAGGATAGGTATAAGGTTTCTAAAGGAAGAAGAGAAAAAAAGCAGCTAGAAGAGGTATATAGAGAGAAAGAGAAGGCATTAAGGTAGGCTTCTTATATAAGTATTTACTTATATTATTAAGGGTATTAAGGAAAGAAATACTAAGGAAGTTAAAGTAAAAAGAGTATTAAAACCACTTATAACACACTTAAGGTAGGCTACTAAAAAAGAAAAGATATAAAGCCGATAGAGAGTAAGAGAATATAACACTTTATAATATAGAAGTAGTTCCTTTTTACACCTAGGCGCTAGAGTGAATTTTAATATACTTTATAGATTAAAGTCTAAATAAAATTAACGTTTTTATATAACCACCCTTCCGCTTAGTAAAGCAGACTAATAATCCTTATAGTATAGTACTAATTATAAATAAGAATAAATAAAGTATAATAATATATAAATAGACGTCTATATATATCTCTAAAAGGATAGTATTATATTATCTAGTTATAGATATATACCTTTTATAGTATAAAATTAGAAGACTAAGGGTTAGTAGTAAACACCAGCTAGTGTCTCTATATATAAAAGCCGCTTATAATACTAATCTTAAAGGCTATACTAATAAATATAGATACAGGCAGGCAGGAGGAGATATAACAGGACGCTTCTACTACACCTAACTATCTAAAGCGCCCTTATTATAGACAAGACTAACCGGACAGACAAAGCGCACCTAGCTAGAGGAATAACAGTACTTATTATACCTAGGTTCTATAGATAAGGAAAAGATCCCTCTGCCCCTTATCCTTTATAAAGTAATAAGCCTAAGGCAGTAAAGTATTTTATACTTAACCTTCTGGTACAGTTAATTGTCGTCCTAACCTACTTACTATACCCTATATAATATAACCACTAGGCTTAGCCGCAGTGTCTTGTTGTCTGCCGCAGTGGCGTACGACTGCAGGCAAAGAGCCGTCAGCAGGGGTCAGGGGCTATAGCAGAGGCCCCAACCTGATAGCGCTAATTGCCTTATCTCTAGGATAATATAACTAGGCAGTAATACCTCTAGACCTAATCCCTAACGTAATATATATATAGTGCAATATACCCTATAATAGACTAGCAGACCTTTTCTTCCTCCTGTTATATCCTACTATTAAGCTAAAAAGACTATATAGTATAGATAAGAAAAACTATAGAGAAGCCAGTATAAAAGGCTAAAGGAGAACAGATAATAATAATAACACTAGATACTATTATACTAGGCCTAGTAGCCAGAAGAAAGTAGAAGTAAGGACCTAACGATACTGTTATAGTAAGGGTGGCGCCTAGTCAGGCAGAACAGACCGCCGCTGGCTCTATAGAGGAACTATTCTATAACAGCAAGTCGGTTAAGGAGCGCACAAGGCCTTTCCTACTTACAGTAGCTAAGATGCCAATTGATATACTTAACACTATATAGAGCGTCAGGCAGAACCGGCCTATTAACCAGGACTATATATATAAGCTTAAGGAGACGTTTAAGAAGAGCAGGCTGGAGCAGTGTATGCTGGAACACTATATTATTACGCTCTATAGTGCCGATAAGGTATACTATATATAAGCTGCTATAAAGGGATAGCAGGAGGAATACTTCCTTTAGTAGGCTACAGTTAATAAGGGTATAGTAGAGGTAATAGCAGGC
>MU843669.1:0-59426 GCA_030867255.1 Colletotrichum somersetense | reverse complement strand
ATTAACTATTAGAAGGCCTTAGCTAAAGATCCTATAATTATATAAGGCTGGTTTATACTTATATAAAATATAATTATAAAGTATAAGATATAGGATTATAATATCTATAATTTTAATAAGACTAGGTTTTTAATAGGAATACTGTTATATATAAAGGTTATTATAACTTCTAACTAATATAGAAGGCCTTATATAAAGCAGCCTAGTAATTATAAATAGGTTTCTATTATTTAGAATATATATATAGATAGCTAGGTAATACCTCTATACGTTATTATAAAAGGTAGATATTACCTTCTATTATAGTATCTTAATAGTAAATTTCTAGCTATATAGTGTATCTACCTTAGTAAAAATAGATAAACTATAAATAAGATTAGCCTAGATTAGCTAAAGCACTTTAATTAGTATATAAAATCTTATATAAAAGGTACTTATTACCTTTTAATTCTAGATAGCTATAACAGCTATAAATTAACTAAATTTAATAACTACTATAAGGAAAAAAGGATTATTACTTTATATATACCTCCTTACTTATTATATAAGCTTTAGCCTCTTAATATTAGCTGTTTTAGCCTTTTAAAGCACTTATACAGTAAGGAAATTAAGAAAATAATATAGATATAGATTATATATATTACTAAAGACGACTTTTTTTCTGCCTTTAAAGCAGTATTTTTTACTTTAATAGGTAAAATAAACGTATAAGCAGGTTTCTAACAGGCTGGTCTTATACCTTTTAATCCTAAAGTTATTATTTCTTACCTAGATTTTAAGCTAAAGACACTAACACTAATAAACTTACGTCTAGAAAGCTTAGGCTTATAAGACCTAAAGATACTAATAATAACACTTAAGGGTATATAAAGCTCTACCTTATTAAAAAAAAGGATTAAAGACTATTAAGGAAGTTTACTAATACTAATATATAAGGTAATTAACTTACAGTTAAAAGGTATTAGTAAGTTAGTATATCGACTTACTATTATTAAGGTAAAAAACTATTAACTTTATATAGAGATAAAAGTACTTAGTAAGCACTAGAGGGCTAAAAAGACCTAACTATATCTTAAAGAATCACTTAATACAGCTAAAGTAGAGGCACTATAAAGAGAAAAAGAAGTTATTAAAGCTAAAGGTAAGGAAATATCTTAAAAAGGGGGTCATATAGAGAGTAGTAAATCACTTACATAACGATATAGCAATTATAGAAAGACTAGACATAACGTATAAACCTGTAAGGTAGTTTAAGATAGTGATAAAGAATAAGGTAATATGTATTTTTAATTGATTTTGTATAATCTGGTTAAATTAACTTATTAAAATGATAGAAGGGTAGGTAGACGTGCGCGACTTGCTATAATGCGCGACTCGCTATATATATACGTTAATAGCTATATTAAAATAATAATAAAGAAGTTTAACCTTATAGATAACGTCTATCTAGCTACACTACTGCCTATAACTATACTAATAGTATATAAAAGGTAAAACTATAGCTATAGATATAAAAACCTTTTAGAAAAAAGTTAGTTTTATTTTTTATATAAGTATTTATATATAGCTAGATATAGCGTTTATAGTTATACTGCTCTTAAGGTCCCTTATAAATCCTAGTCCTAAACACCTTTAGTTAATTAATTAGGTAATTTAATACCTCTATAGAACCTACTACCTTACACTATACTTTAAAAGCTTAGGGGGTAAAAGAATACTATAACTACTAGTAATAATTATAGTAAGTAATTCTTTTTATATAGATAATAAAAAAATATATAGATTATTATAAAGCTTTATTATAACACTTTTTAACAGACTAATCTAGTAGAGGGCCTTAAGACAGCTAGTAGCAATAACCTTAATAACTAAAGTAGAGCTTTTATCTCTATAGGAAATAGTAAAAGAAGTTATAGTACTATAAAGACTTTTTTATAAGCTGGCTATTAACTCTAAACAGCCTTATACTGTCTTTTATAATAATAAGCAGACAATTAGACTAGTTATAGTAACTAATAAAAGGATTATAACCTGTCTCTATTATATAGATATTTAAAATATATAGCTCTACTAGAAATACACTGCTAGCCGCCTGGAAATAGAATATATAGCTATAAAAGATATACTAGCAGACAGTCTAATAAAGAATCTCTTATAAAAGAAGTTTCTAGACTTTAAAGTATATCTTAACTTAACTAATATATATAGAATAATTATAAAAAAGGTTTAAAATAGTTAAAAAAAATAACTTAATTTAGGGCTATAGCCTAGCCTATCTAGATATATATAAAACTAATTCCTACCTTAAAAAGTAACTATAACTCTAGCCTATAGGCTACTAAGAAGACCTATTACTCTATAAGGCCTTTAAAAAAAAGACTTTACCTTATAGGGTTTTTAAAAAAAAAGATAAAAACGCCTAAAGGTAGTATATAGTAAGAGTTAATTACTAGTAGTAATAAAAGACTATAATCTCCTACTTAATAAAGTTAAAAATTATATAGCCCTTAATAACTAAAAAGGTAAAGTATACTAAAGCGTTACTATTACCTTCTAGCTAAAAGGGACCTAGGCTTAGGTTTAAAAGAGGTTAAAGAACTTTAGAAATAACTCCTTAAAAGTCTTTTTCTTCTTCTTTTTTATTACCTTTCTTACTAGCCTTATAGAGAGCCTTATAGCTATTACTATAGCAGCAGCTTAGCTCTTAAAGATAATAGTTAATTAAAGATCTAATATACTAATACGTTAGGACTAAACTTTTAAAAGTAAAAGCCTTTTTACTTTAAGTAAGGAGGGCTAAAAGCTTTAGGATAAATCCTATAGCTAACTTAAGTGCCTCCTTATAGGTATAGCTATTAGCAGTATACTTAAAGTACTTACCTATAATATAGGCAGCCTTTTTTATAATAGTAAAGTGTATATAGTATATTTTAATACTCTTACTTAAGATTATAAAGTAAAAGTAAATAGTATATAGAAAGGGATTTAAAGTCTTAAGCTTTTTACCTACCTCTTTATCTACTGCTTTAGCCTTACTTTTACTTTTACCTTTAGGTATAAATATAAATAAAGCTAAACCGGCTTTTTTAAGCTTAGCTAGGGTCTTAACTACTAGTAGGAGTATAGTCTATAGACTAACTTTTTTTTTCTTTTTAGTTAAAATAAATAAGTTAGTAGTATAAATTTAAAAATACTTAAAGGTTTATAATAACTTATTAAAAGTAGTAGTAATAACAGCCTTAACGGTAGCAGTAATCTTAGCCTCTTATACAGCCTTTACCTTAATAGCTATTTATATAGCTACTTTAGCTTAAGCTATACGCTTAGCTTTAAGATTATATAGAGCTTTACCTAAAGCTAAAGAGGAAAAGTAAAGGTTACCTCTATAAGACGCTTCTCTATTACCTTCCTTTCTAGTAAGCTTATCTATCTCTTTAAAAGTAGTTTAAGAAGTATAGGTAGTATAGTTAGTAGTATATATAGTAGTAGTATAAATAGTAACAGCCTTCTTTTTAAAAGGCACTATAGTATATATATATATATATATATAATTATATACTACTTATAATAAGTTATTAGCTATAAAATTAATTATTATAGGTTAAACTTATATAAAGACTTATAAAAACGATTTTTATAAGGGTTAATAAAAAGAAAGAAAAATTAAAATAAGTAGGCAGCCTAAAGGAATATTTTAACCTAGTATAGCTGCTTCTAGGTAACGGCCTAAGGTGTCTTTTTATTTTTTAAAAGGAGCTCCTTTCTTAAAACAATATACCTATAAATAATAATAATAATAGCTATAAATAACACTATTATAAGTATAAAATTAATTATAAAGGGAATAAAACTACTATTATTAATTAAACTAGAATAGCTACTAGTTATTTCTTTTATCTATAAGTATAAAGGCCTTTTATAAGGGCCTTTTTTTTATTAACTATCTATATAAGGTAATTATCTATAGTCTAGTTATAAATATCTTTATAACTAGAGGGGTGTGTTACAGGAGGTCTTGTATAGCCTCTATAGCTAAGGTAACAGTGGCTGGTGGCTGTAGTGCTTATACTAACGCTATTACTAAGCGGTCTTCTCTATATTTATCTAGAGACTAGCTACTACAGTTACTTTTAGCCTAAGTTAAGCACTTCTTACTATAAAGGGTTAACCCTACGCTCCTTACCTGTAATACTATAATAATAAAGATCTATATATATATAAGATTAAGAAATATAGGTAATAGACTATCTTATTTAAACTAAGCCTAAAGTATTTTATACTATATATAAAAAGAAAAATTATATATTAGTTATATTATATATATAATAAATATAAATACTACTATATAGAAGAAATAAAAGTATAAAGAATCTAAAATAAGGCTAGACCTTCTTAAGATAAGATAAAAAATAAGAATTACTAACTATAGAAAGGGTATAGAAAGTAATAAGAGAAGAAAAGTCCTTATACTTTATAATAATAAGTAACTATAGTAATAAGTATCTAGTGCTTACCGCTCTTATTAACAGGCAGCCTATATAAGTTATTATTAATAGTAGAGTATAAGTAAACCTAATATTATTAAGGGTAGTAAATTAATAAAAGATTATATAATAATATAAGGATATAACCTATAATCTTAAAACTATTAAAGGAAAAATAGTTAATTATAATAGTAGAATTATTAATAAGGAGACTATATAACTCTAAGTTACAGTTTAAGGCTATAATAAATAACTAACCTTTAATATTATAGATATAAGAGAAGCAGATATTATATTTAGAATACTATAGGTATAGAAAAATAACCTAGTAATAAATTAGAAGACAGGCTAACTCTAATAGATAGATTTAGCTATAAGGCAGCATTATATACTATAACCTTTAAGTAAACCTAAGCGACTAAGGATATATATTATATATATTAGAAAGATTAAGCCTGTAAAAAACTAGTAACTTACGTCTATAGTAATAAATAAAAATATAATATAAAATAAAGAGAATTTAGAGGAAGACTGCCTTACTATAGTACTTTTAGAATATAGATAATATATAAAGCTGTTTACTAAAAAACTAAAAACAGGCTTACCTAAGTATAGACTATAGGACTATAAGATTTAAATACTTAAGGGAAAAACACCTAAGTTTAAGCTAATCTATATGCTTAACCTAATATAAAAAGAAGCACTTAATAAATAGCTAGATAAAAATCTAACAAAAGGCTATATTAGACTATTTAAATTATATATAGGATACCTAATCTTATTTATACTAAAATAAAATAAAAAACTATAACTCTATATTAACTATTATAGACTTAATAATATTACTAAAAAGAATAGCTACCTACTACTATTAATTAGTAAATTATAAAACCTTTTATATAAAGCTAACTGGTTTATAGTACTTAACCTTAAAGGAGCCTATAACCTTATACGTATTAAGAAAAAAGATAAATAGAAGATAATATTTTATATAAGATAAAGACTATTTAAAAGACTTATTATACTATTTAGACTTACTAATATACCTATTATATTTTAGATAATAATAAATTACGTCTTATAGAAAAAGCTAGATATCTTTATTATCTGCTACTTAAACGATATCTTAATCTTTTCTAAAGACCTTAAAGAATATAAAGAATAAATATATTAGGTACTTAATAACCTTTATAAAGTAAAGCTTTTAGTTAAACTAAAAAAAAGTAAATTTTAAATATAAAAGGTAGATTATATAGAATATACTATTATATTAAGTAAAATTTAAATATAAAATAAAAAAGTAGATACAGTTAGTAACTAGCCTACTCTAGTAAATATTATAAAAGTCTAATCCTTTTTAATATTTATTAACTTTTATTAAAAATTTATTAGAAAATTTAGTAATATTATATAACTAATATAACGACTTATAAGAAAAAATATTAAATTTATATAAATAAAAGAATATTAAATATTATTTAAGAAAATTAACAACCTTATTATATTAGAACTAGTCCTTATAATACCTAACCTAGATAAACAATTTAAAGTAGAAGTTAATATATTAGACTTTACTATAAGCAGATAACTAGGATAATAAGATAAGTAAGGCAGGTTTTACTTTTACACCTTCTACTTAAAAGCACTTTCTATACTAAAACTAAATTACTAGATTTATAATAAAAAACTAATAGCTATTATTTATATCTTTTAAAAATAAAGACTATATCTATTAGGAATAAAACACTAGGTTATTATCTATTTAGATTATAAGAACCTTATATATTTTACTACTTTAAAGGTTTTTAATAAAAGGTAGATCTAATAGTTAGAATTCTTATTAGAATATAACTTTAGAATTATTAATTATAAGGAAATAGAAAATAAAAAAGCTAATACTTTTAGTAGAAAAACAGACTATAAAGTCTAAGTACTAAGAGAAATAAAGGTTATCCTTAAGTATAATAATAATAGTAATATTATATTAGGCTAAAAACTTATTATAATTAGTAGATAAGTTAGTACTAATATAACTAGTAAAATAATAGCTAACTACATCTATAAGATATATAGTGTTAGGGTATATAGACACTAAGGAGTTATAAAAATATTCTAATAAATTTAATAACACTATAATAAGTAAGTTATATAAAAAGAAGTAGCTATAGTAATTAGGGACTATAATCTTTATAAAAGAAGTAAGAATAGCCTTTATAAGCTATATAGGTATATTTAACTATTACTAGCGCTACTAAAAGTATAACACTTAATCTCTTTAGACTTTATTATTAAATTACTAAAGTTAAAGGAACTAATAATAAATACCTATTATAATAGCGTGTTAGTTATTATTAACAGGCTTATAAAGTATATATACTTTATTCTATATATAGAATTAAGCACTATAGAAAACCTTATATATATATTTTTAAAATATATTATTAGTAACTATAGGTTACTAAAGGAAATTATATTAAATAAAAATAAGCTATTTACCTTAAAGTTTTAAGTATTACTAATTTTATAACTTAGTATAGACTATAAACTATTAACCGCTTTCTACCTATAAACTAATAGATAAATAAAAAGAATTAATTAGATCTTTAAATAATATCTATAATACTATATTAACTATAATTAAGATAATTAGGTATTATTACTACCTATAGCCTAATTTACTTATAATAGTGCTATAAGAGAAAGCACTAGGAACTTACTATTCTATTTAAACTATAGATTTAAGCTAACTGCTTATAGAGAACCTTATAAAAGACTATAAGCCCTAAAAGCTATAGCTAAAGTTAATAAAGTAAGAAAACTCTAAAGTAAGGTAGCCTTAGACCTAGAATTTATTAGGATATAAATAAAAGAATACGCTAACACCTTAAGGGTTAAAAGGCTAACCTTTAAAAAGGGGGATAGTGTATACCTCTTATATAGAAATATTAAAATAAAGCGCCTAAGTAATAAGCTTAACTATAAGAAACTAGGACCTTTTAAAATCCTTAAGAAAGTTTTAAATATTAACTATAGACTTAACTTACTAGAAATAATAAAAATACACCTAGTCTTTTATATTATACTGTTTAAACTGGTACTATAAAGATTAAATACTAATAACTATATTATTATTAAGTTAAATAAACTAAAGTATAAAGTTAAATATATTATTAATAAATACTATAAGAATAAATAACAATAATACCTAGTAAACTAAAAGAACTATAGATATAAAGATAACTTATAAAAGCTAGTTAAGAACCTTTAACACTTTTAGTAACTACTTTAAGACTTTTATAAGTACTAGAGGGACTAGGTACTAATAGACCTATATTAGTAAACTTATCCTTAAGCCTATTTAAAGACTAGTCTATATTATTAGAAACCTATATAAACTATAGCCTCTCTACTATTCCCTTCTTATAAGTATCTAATATTAATTCTAAAGTATTAGACTTATCTAACTTTTATATTTCCTAACAGAATATCTTAGCCTATTATTTCTAAATAAGTTTCTAAGTTTTTTAAATATAAGATAAATAACTAGTAGTAGTTACTATTAAGGACTATAGGTAAGTAAGCTTTTTATAAAGCTTTAAAAGCTTCTTACTAGCCTTTTCTATTTTTTTATCTTTCTTTTTTTATTAAGTATTTAACTTTTTTATTATAAATACGTTAGTAATAGTAAAAGATTATAGTAATAAAAGACTTATATATTAAAGCTATTAAAACCTTATTGTAAGGCTTTTTTACCTTAATATAGATTTAATAATAATAAAAACCCTTACTAAATTAATAAAAAGCCTTTATATAGTTATAATAAGTATAAGGTATATTAGCTAAAAGTAAATAAGCTTTAATAAATTCTAAAAGAACTAGGTGCCTATAATCTTTTATTTTTATCTTTTAAAATTTTAACATTTTTAATTTTTCTATATAACCTAATATAGTATTAGTATTATAGTAAATAAAGAAGTAAAATTATTAACTCCCTAACCTAGAAGAAGTAACCTACTTATATAGGTCCTAAAGGTAAGACCTTTAAGAGGGGAGACTAAATATTATAACCTAATAAGTTATAGGTAATATTACCTTACTAGATAACCAGCAGGCAGTATAGTATTTATATAAGACTAATAATAGGTTAAAATAAAATAACTTTTTAGGTTAAGAAGAACTATAGTGTAAGTTATATAATAATAAAAAGGACTAATAAATAATAAGTAGTCTTAGGTAAAAGACTAATAACACTAAGGGCGGTCTAGGTAAAAGACTAATAACGCTAAAGGCAGTCTATTATAAAGGACTAATATTTAGATATTAGTTTTAGATATACTAACAGGATTAGGACTTATATATAGGATAGACTTAGATATACTTAAGGATAGACTTCTATAGCTTTTTAGTAATTAACTTATAGTATATTCTCTAAATACCTTTTAGTATCTAACTTAGTGATTTATTAATAAGAAGCTATATAAGCTTTCTTTATACCTATTAACTACCTAACTAATTACTAAGTAATTAATAGACTAATAAGCTAATATTAGTATTACTAAGTATTAACCTTAGCTATACTATTAGTAGAAAACCTACTGTTAGATATCTAGCTGTAATAATTATAACTAGCTATAGTAACTATATATAAGTATCTTAAGATAAAGAGAAAAAAAGAAAATCTACTAATCTTAGCTAACTAGCAGTCTAATTAGGTCTATACCGTATAGGCTAACAGGTGCTTAGCGCTATAGGCTCTAGTACCCTAGTTAAGGTTAAAGTAGGCTAAGAGATCTAGCGAGGCCTTATATAGGCCCAGCCTCTTATAATTATTTAAAATCTTTAGGTTATAATTAAGATAATAATGTCTTTAAATATATCTTTATATATATAGATATTTTTTTCTAGTCTTAAATATTTTATATTAATATAATAGTAGTTATTTTAAGTTAGATAACGTCTAATTAATTATAGTAAAATACTTATAGTAGTATACTACTAAATTAATATAAATATATATATAAAGTAAAGTCTTTTTTATTCTGTTTTATATAGAGGAAAATAGTATAAATAGTTATTCTAAAGAAGTAGTACTAATTAGACTAGCCCTTTATATAAGCTAAGCCTTATCTTTTTACTTCTTACTAATCTGTAATTACTAAGTAGACACTAATCAGTATTAAATAGACTTTAAATACTTATATATATTAATAAACTATATAAAGTAAATTAATAATCTATTAGTAACTAAACTAATTTTTCTTACTATTATTATATAAGTAGTTTTTATACTGCTTTATACACCTTAAGTTATTTAGCTAGATATAAAGTCTATTTCCTTTACTAAGATTAACTACAGGCTAAGCACTTAGTCTATACCTTATAATACTTAATAATAATAAACTATTTATAGTTAACTTAATTAGTATTATATAATTATCAGTATTATTATTCTAATACCTTTAGTATAATTTATTAAACTTTAAAAGGTTAGGTATTTAAGACTTTTTGTATTTAATAATAATATTATAAGTCTAATTATAAGTAGATATTAGAATATTTATTATAATAGCTAGTATAAGTAACTTAATAGGTATCGCTATATTAATACTCTACCTTATCTAGGTAAAGGCTTTTTATAATAGTTAAATTTACTTTTATTAAGTACTTATTTACTTAAGTAGCTTATATTTCTTATAGTCAGTTTAATTATATAGTTTATATCTATTATAGTTAGCTAGCTAGTTAGCTTACTATTACTATTAACTATTATAGTTTAATAAATAGTAAAGCGTTCTAGCTGCCTTTAATTTTATTTATAATATTCTTAACGTAATATATTCTATTAATATTCTTTTTATTTATTTCTTTTTGCCTTACTTTAATTAAGGTTAATTGTCTTTAATCTAGCTAAATAAAGTAATCTAGATACTATTAAAGTTAGTAGATATATAAGTAGTCTACTACTTTTAGTCTTTTAAAAAATAATTAGTCTAGATAAATTAGGTTTAATATCTAGTATCTATAGTAGTTATTTTATTAATAAAATCCTTTTATAACTAACCTATATAAATATATTACTACAGCCTTTCCTAATATCTATTATAACGTAAAGGCTTACACTATAGCCTAAGCTATAGCATACCTAACTAATCCTTACTAGCAGACTATACCTCTAGTTTAAAAAATCCTAATACTTACTAATCGTAAGATAATATAACAGTCTAAGGTAAGGTATATTATAACTAGCTATAGCGACTATATATAAATATCTGAAGATAAGGAGAAATAAGGGAAGATCTACTTATTTAAGCTAACTGGTGGCCTGATTAGGTTTATACTGTACGGGCTAACGGGGGCTTAGCGCTGTAGGCTCTGTTACCCTGGTTAGGGTAGTACTAGGCCGAGAGGTCTGACGAGGCCTTATACGGGCCCAGCTAGTTACACTTTATAAGTTATATTAGGTACTACCTTACTTATTTCTTACTATCCTCATAGACTATATACACATTATTATAATAGGCGGTTTATAAAAGATATAGGTATAGTATTTATTTTTACACTAAATATAAATACTCTTGTATGCGCGTAAAGACACTAATCCTTTTCAAAACGTAGAGATTGATTTCAGCAACAGCGCAGAGTATCAACAAGCTAAGGCACAGATTGCCTGGGTGCTATTTACCTGTCTAACGTATGTTAACTTTCAAACTGAACACGCAGACACCCTCTCTCAACAGTCACTCTCCCCTTTCCTCCCTACAATAGGAGGATGTCTTCTGTTTGTTTTTCTGGTACTCTCCCTAAAGTCCCCCAGAGTCCCTGCGGTTTATGATCTTCGCGCCTGTAAACTAATCACTACAAAAAGCTTTTTCTCATTCCATCTACACGAGCGTCTGATAGAGCACCCACCCCGTGCTCCCATACCAGGCAATGACACATGCATTGCGCGAGATCCAGAAAAATCAACAGTACATAAAAGACCCGCCTCTGACTCAGATTTGCTTAGGTATCATTGCCACCCTTCCTTAATAGTCCATGGCATGGTTCAAACCATGTACGGGTCAAATCAGATACCTTACGCTGAGACCATAGCTTTAGCCTTTGCTGAACAGGCTTATAAACGGCTTTTGTCATGGGCAGATGGATTGCCGCTCGAGATGGCACAGGGCGATAGTTGTACACATCATACCATGGTCCTACAGTAAGCCACCTTTGGCCATTCGTACACAGGAATTCAAACTCTTGAAACGGCCTGACGGACCAGTTTTGGCTGAGCGGCTGTGACCTCCACGACGAGGTTTTGACTCCTATATCCCAGTATATTCTCGGAAGGACAGTAAAACCAGACCTATAGTAATGACCTACATATAGAAAGGGATAAAGTGGAAGGCCTGGCAGCAGAACCCTATATAAATAAGGGATATCTTATTAATTACAATTAATAACGTAAAAACTATAGTTAAGGTTTATAGGTAACCAGGAGATCCTTATGATTACTTAACTATAACCCTTCTAGAATATAGTCTGCTAGAAAGAGTCCCTAGAGCAGGGGACCTTAGCACGCGTTACTACTGCTAGAAGCCTAGATTAAGGATAAAAAACAGGGGGGACGATATAAGTCAAAGCACCCACTTCTGGCCCACCCCTATATCTGGCCCACCCAAAAAATGCCACCTAGCCACCTACTTTCTAGATATCCTCTAACTTCTAACTATCATAACATTTTCTGTTTTTTTATTAAATCACTTTATTTTTTTAGAATACCTTCTTTATCACTTTATAGTTAGATATACTAAATTTAAGGTTAATTAGGCCCTTACTAATATAGCAAATAGTATATCCTATTGTATTACCTTCTAGCAATAGGGCGTACTACGATTAACACTTTAGAATTGCCTTAAAAGGGTGTAATAGAGGTCTGCTGATTTTAAAGACCTCTAGAGGCTTTTTTATAGCTAGGAAAAGAAGCTGACTAACTAGATATAAATCTAGGCTAATCTTAGGCTCCTACTAACCTATTAATAACTAAGGGATTTTACCTATTATATCCTTTATACTATAGGGGATACCTAGCCTCTAGGTAAGAGATAGGTTAATAGATTTTTATAAAAAAACCTATCTATTAAGGTCTAGAGAAGTCGCTTTATTAATTTAAGGCGTGTTAATAAAGTATTTATTAAGGCTATTAGAGACTAATTTAAATATCTTATAATACTTTATATTACTATTATTAAACTAGCTAACTAATATAATATTAATAAAACTAGTATCCTTAAGGGTAAAAGGGATAATAAGCTAGTAATAAGTAGGGTAAAAATAAAGTCTGTAAGAAAAAAGCAGCCTAGATTATAAGCCTAGGTATCTATTATAAAGTATATATCTACTAAAGGTAAGCCACTTTATCTACTAGTTATATATAAAAGTAAAACAGTCTAATAGTAGTAGTTTCTTTTAGATTTTAGCCTATATAATAGGTAGTAATTTATAGTAATAAAGAATAGATAGACTACTAATACTACTGCTATTAAATAGCTAGAAAAGGTCTTCCTCTTTTAGACTAAGCCCTCTAGGTCTAATTAGGCTAGACTCCTTATTATAGATAGCTATAAGAGTTATATAATAATAGACTTTATATAGTTATATTATACTAATAATATCTATCTATTATTCTTACCTTTATATACCTGCTATATACTCTAACTACTTAATTAGTTAGTCTTTAGTCCTATTAAGGCAGTATATAGGAAGGAGCTTAGATATCTTAGTTAGTAGATTAATTCTACTATTATAAGTAAAAAAAACTTTATTTCCTACTATTAAAAGGCTTACCTAGCTAGGCTAACTACTAATAATATTAAGAGTAGCTAGAAATACACTAGGTTATAGCCTGTTACTATTATAAAGCCCTTAATAAGTAGATATCTAGTTTAAAAGGTAATATCAGTATTATTAATACTATTAACACTAGTTAATAAGAGGGTAAAAAAGGATAATAATACCTAGGATATAGAGGAATAAGTATCTGTTTTATCTATAGTAAAGTGGTCTACACTAAAGAAGGTAAAGGACCTTAAGGACTAGCTGTATATATTTAGCTAACTAGACTAATCAGAATAAAATATCGCTATATAACGCCAGCTCTTTAGAAAGGTTCAAAAAGGCTTCTAAAAGCAGTCCTATACCTCTACTATCGCCTAGTAAAAAATAGAGCATCTAGAGGCCTAAATCAGTAACAGTATTACCAGGAAGAAGAAGGCTGTTACCCTAGATCTAAACACGAAGTTTGTAACAATTAAAGAGGTGCAGCAAGCCTTACTTAAGGCTGGCAAGGTTAAAAGTGATACAGATAAATCCAGCGCATCAGATTTACCTAGTAAGGCAGAAAGCTGTATTATTGTGGCATCTAAGTAATGTTAATAGTTCATTAAAAAGGGTGGTGGTTAACATAATAGCGATGTTTTTAGGTGGGCCAGATGTAGGGGTGGGCCAGAAGTGGGTGCTTTGACTTAGCAGACTAGGTAGATAGCTACAGCCTAACGGTTATTAATAAGATAGGGACTGTAACCTATACCTAAGGCTATATACTTAATCTTACCTTCTTAAATATATCCTTATATACGTAGTAGTTAGCCTATACCTACACCTAAAGGCTACTTATTAAGTACTTATATTAATAATCCTGCTTTAAAAGTACTAATAATAATAGATATATTAACTATAGTTACTATTAGTTCTAGACTTAGCCTTACCTTAGTTTAGAGACCTAATTAGAGTAGAAGCCTTAGGCTTACCTTCTCTTTAGTACTAACCTACCCCTACTAAGTTAGACACCTAAGCTAGAAGAATAATCGACCTTCTCTTTATAACTATCTAGGCTATAGGGAAGAAATAATAAAAGTGTAAAAGAGGGCCCCTTAGTAGGTATAAGAGTGTGTAGAAGCCTACCGAATATACCGTAAGGCCTACTGCCGATAAACCTAAGAACTAGTAAAAAACCCTGTCCCCCCCTCCCCTACCTTACGCCTTACTATCTTTAAAGAGTAGAAGGTCTTCTTAAGTATAGTCAGGAAAGCTAAGCGGCCCTACTAGGCTGTTAATATTAAAAGAGATACCTAGGACTAAGAACTCTATAAGCTTATAGGCTCGTAAAAGGCTAGCCTAAAGGTTAGCGCCCCCCTTTTTATAGTAGAGGATTAGACGATTAACAGCACTTAAGGTAAGGCCTAGACACTTTAAAGAGCCCTCTTATAGAGGTCTAGTACTAAGGATAACCTGCCTAGAGACCCGTTTAATATCCCTTTAGTCTCTTAATAACAGATAACTTACTAGGATGTTATTAGTAGAGAAGAATTAACAGAGGTTACGCTAATAAGGACCTTAACTCCCGGTATTAATAGGATTATAGCTTAGCTGCTTTAGGCTTACTAGGACCTTCTATCTAAGCCTATTAGATAACTGTTCTAGGCCTGTATACAGACGGGGTACTTTCCCCAGCCTTTCCGCAGGGCGAAGGTCGCTATGATCTAGAAGGCAGGGAGAACAGACGTCTTAAAACCCGGATCCTGGCGGCCAGGTGCCCTGCTATCTTGCCTGGGGAAAGGTCTTGAAAGGCTGATAGCGAGAAGAATATTCCACCTTACCATCCTAGAAAGGGTGACCAGTCCAATTGCTGGAGAAACTCTGCTATCATTGGCCAGAAGATTTGGGAGGAATGACATCTCGGATGAGGTTTCATTGCATGTTAACAACCATTTCTAATTGTTATTTCTCTGCTGAGAATACCCCTGGGATTCACTAGTAGTTATGGCTGAATGACTGCGAGAGAGCTGATATATGCTTGGCACTTTTCTATCTACTAGGGGGCGCTGTGTCCGCCTGGGTTGGCGCGCCTGCTGATGGTCTTGGCTGTAGTTATAAGTGCTTTCAGCAGTAGGTTTGCGTTCCTGTCGATGTCCTCCGTAGTTGGGGCTGTCGAGGGGGTCGACGTAGAGGTGGTTCCTATTGAGATCAGCTTGGCAAAGGCCCCAAGTTTCTCGTCCAGGATCGACAGCCTATGTTGCGTGCCGCCGAGAGCGCCTTGGGTGGGGATGATAATAAGCGTGCCTTTGTGATCTGCTCCTTGGGGAAGTGTATCTATAACCTCTGCTGTTGCAAACAGAATATTTGAGAAGGCCAGATCGACTACGTGTCTGCTAGAGTGCGTTTGCACTCTGGCTTCACTGATGTATGCTAGTTTGTGGGATGCCGCCTATTTTATGATGATGTTTCTGTTGCTAAAGACGCGCGATCCTGGGTCCTATAGTGTGTGCCAGGCGTTGAAGTCTCTGGAAATAATGCAGTTATGGGGGTGTGAGGTTGACAAGGATTTCTATTGCCTCGCTGTAAGGTTTGTGCGGCGGTCTGAATGTGTTGATCAGAGGGTGACCGTTGAGTTCAAGCCACAGCAGGTCCTGTGTAATCCAAGGGCGTTTCTGCTGTGCCTTAAGATCTCATGCTCTGCTGACGTATGTGACTGCTCGTGGCCGAGTGCTGGAATTCGTCCAGTTGTCTATTGGGACATACGCCTTGTATCCTGGGCGTGAGTTAAATTGGGTCCTACTGTCTAGGCTTACCTAGGGTTCCTGGACTAGTATGATGTTGATGCGCTCCGCCTAACAGAGTTGAAAAAAGGCTGTGTGTGCGGGTGGATCCTTGCCTATGTTGCTCTACGCAATATGCAGTGGTTCTTGCTTCCCCTAGTGTCCTCCTCTAGTTCTTGCTTGACTGCTTATTATTGACATAGTTATGTTGATTCGTGTAGCTATAGTTGGCTTTTGAGGTACTCCTTTAGGGGGGCTGGCTGCCGTTGTGTTCGGGGGCTTTTGGGCTCCCTGGCGTTGCGTTAACGTCTATTTCTGTGTCGTAAGTTATGCTAACCTCGATAGTGTTGTCGAAGTCTCACGGTCGTCTCTTGGTTTCCTTGGGGAGTGATATAACTGTTAGCCGGCTGTCTATTTGGTTCGTTGTGTTGCTATTTGTCCGGCCTTGCGCGGATCTACCTCTGGGTCAGTTTGTGGTATTGCCTTCTGCTTCTCATGTCGCGCTCTGTGGTTCTGTGTTGGGTGGGTCGATGTCCTGGGCCCTGGAGAGGTTATAAATCTATTGTCCTGTTCGTCTGATGACGGTCAGTTCCTTCTTTGACAGGAGCACAAGCTTTCTGTTCTTCCTTATTGGCCCTGCTAGACAGTTCTCATGTCCTTTAGGTCTTGGTCTATGGCAATTGGCGTATTGCTTTGGTTTGGTGCGGGGTTGTTAGTGTGGCTCGTCGTTGGTGTCTGGGTTGCCGCAGGTTCCGCACCTTGGCTTGCGAGCGCAGAACCGGCTGGAGTGATAGCCCTGGCATCCCAGGTTATGTCTTGTTGGCATCAACCTTTTCTTGATGGCCCGGGAGAGTGCGCTTATCCCGAAGAGGCCGAACGGAGAGACATTCTCTTGGAAGGATACAATCTAAGAGCTCTTGTTGCTCTGGGGGTCTGGTGAGTGTCTGGAGGGCCTGACGCTCGTGGGTTGCTGTCTAGTCTGGGTGATGACCCCATTGTGGACTACAGAGGTGAAGTCAACCTGCTCGCCGAGAATGTTTGGTAGCCTTGCTGGGCAGCCTGGCACTATGTAGTTGTACTATTTTGTTGGCAGTTCTACTTTTGTTGCTCTTAAGTAGCGGCCTAATTCTTGTTATTTTGCTAGGATTTTGTATCTTGCTATTGTGTTTTGAGGTTGGATGGCAAATCCTGTGGCAGTGTGGTGGATGCCTGGTATGTGTATTAGTGAGAGGCCATGCTGACGAATCTATCGACCGATGTAGATGAAATGTAGATGTAGATCTTTTGTGGGTCTTTCGGGACGATGCCGGTCGCCCCGGACTGTGCGGGTCGGTCTGTTTGGTCCGTTTGATCTGTTTGATCTGGGTATACCCTTTCGGACAGAATAAAAGAGAAAAGCGCCGTAATATCTTTAGCTGTGTCTTTCAGTTCCCCAGTGCAGCTAGCGACTATGTTGTCTAGCGATCGAGCGACAAGTGTGAGCACCTTGCGCTTGACCTCTTCTCGTCTTTGCACTTCGTTTAAGATGGAGTTTAGGGCGCTGGTGGCTGGGTTGTCCGATTGGGCGTGAATTGGAGATCCCAGTCCGGCGCGGCGGGAAGTTTTTGTGGCCTGATGAGACCCTCCCGTGGGTTGTAGACTCGGCTTTGCTATCGGCTCGGTCTGTACGTCTCGTTTCCTCTTTGCTGGCTGGGTGGGTATTGGCGTCTCGAGCGAGGTCGATGGGCCGCTGTCGATTAACGCTTGGTACGCAGCGTTTGTACTGTGAGGCGTTACCGCCTCTGCGCCCGGCCCAGAGGCCATCGTGGGCTCTGGGCTTCAGGTGCGAGAGGTTATCACAATACGGTGTCATGGTTCAGGTGGTACGTTGGTGTTCAAACTAATAGTGGGTGCTAATGAAAAATAAATTAAGGGGAAGGTAAGGCGAGGAAAAGCGTGCTTGGCGGTGAACATCCCAACACGCTTAGCAGTATAAAGAGTTGATTATTATTACAGGTTCTCAGATACTTCTAGGTCAGTATAGCCAAAAAAAAGGTGCAGTAGCTTCCTAATGTTTACTCTGGGATCCCGATCGTCTGGAAGAACCGAAGTTCTTCTTACCACATGTCTAGAAGATCAGGGCGAGGATTGTGGGGTATCCTCGGGGAGTAGGGGTTAAATGAATGAACACTAACACATTTGGTCTCCTGGCATGGAACCACAAGAGAAATATAAACTGGTTAAAGTCGCTGAGAGATGAGGTTAGCATTGTGTTGAAGCATCGAAAGATAGTCTGTGTCCAGCGAGTTCGACCTATTTCTGGTTTAATTATGATCAACTGTCGCTTTTTCCTCATGAGATGAGAATTACCCAATCTAAACAAGAAGTAACGTTCTGAAGCAAGAGGTTCTTGCTTGAGTAGGAACTTCTGCTCATCAATCATGGAACTAGCAGGCTCCCAGTACTCTGAATCAGTATTGAGGTTGGACTACAGGATCAGGCCTGAGATCAAAACTATGCTCCTCAACAATGAAATCATCTGCGCGAACAAGATGTGCTGCAATTTCCTTACAAGCCCACTGTTTCTGTAGGAGCATGGCTAAAAAGCAATATTGACTAAGGAGAGCAGTGTAAGATAATTTGTCCACACTTTTAGATCGTGATCAAGTTCCGCACAAGTAGCGCTAGATAGAGCAGTTATCCGTGTTGTATCCACGAAGAAATAGTCGCCTTTGGACCAACATCTCCACAAAAGCTGTCCCTTCTTGGATGCTTAATGTCTTTAAGGTCACTCCGCGCTTATCGGTTATACTGGCAAAGTCAAATCTGGCTTCAACTCTAGCCCATGTCAACATACAATGACAAAATCTTCACAGCGAGCACCATACACTATGACCCAAACTGGGCAGTCGATGCCGTATTTGAATTTGTTGACGCATGGATAGCGATCCATGATTCGATGGGTAATGTATACAAGAGCTAGAATTGTAAGTGTTGATGGAGGTGGGAACATTGAAGCTGCCTGTGTTCGCCTGGAGCTAGACTCTTTTTGTATGAAGGATATTTATGGGCCAGTTGTCTTCTCCTCTTATGCAAAGAGAACGGCCCGTTGTCGTGATGAGGCAAGGACATCGTGGAATGTTCTATAATGACTCCCAGGGGTGGGTTTTGCCGAGAACTGCCTTGATGGCCCCAGAAAAAAGACTTCATTCAGTAACCAAGCGATTGTACAAGCGCCGAGTCATTGAAAGCCAATGATGGTGCTACAAGTGCCAATATGGAAAAATGAATGTTATCACTTTTCCGTAGCACCCAGCAGCCGTCTTGAGGTAAGGGTTATTTACAGTATTGAATAACCTATGCAAGAATGTTAAAGTGGTCTGATTAGGATTTGAAAGTGGCCTGATTAATGTTCCCAAGCTACTTTTATGTATAAATGCCAGTTGTGGTACAAAACCTCACTGGACAAACAGAACACTGGGAACGCCTCTTGCAGGGATCGTCTGGTTGTGCAAGTCGACTAGCCTGGCGGTGGGGAAACATTTGCCAAACACAAACAGATTGACTTAGACCCTGGATTCCAATCCAGTGGATTGATAGGGGGTGTATAAGGCTTGCCTAACCGGATTGTTGCGTAATGTAAGACTTCGGCCACATGGCTTGGTACTCGATGGGCTAGACTGGGCCATGGCCTGATGATGCTTGAGGACAATTAAGACATCATGCGAGGAGCGCGAAACGGACTAGCCAGTTGCGATGGTACAGCCACAGCCACCTTACACCTTTTTAGCTACTTCTTTGCCTGTTCTTCACTACCCCTTCATTCTCAAGAAAAAGGGTTGGATTTCCATCATGAATAAATGAGAATATCTCCTGTTTTGCGCCATCAATTTACGCCGCGCAGTGTCCAAGTGCGTAGATCGTGACAAGTGGATAATGCATTAACCTTTGGCAAGATCTTGGGTAGTTCTTCGCTAAATCGTTACTTCCGAAGTAAAGAGACGTCTACATGGCTTCTTGAAATGAGCTAGAAAGCTCAAATTAAACGCGCTAGGTAAATTAATCTTATCATTAGCACACAGCCGCTTACTATCACGTCTTTCTTTACAATTTTACAACCCACTATCTTGCCTGAAAGTTGTACAACTAGGGGCATTTTTTCACACGTCTAGATTCAATCTGCCACTCTGAGTGGAGTGCCTAGTTGCTAGGAAGGTTCTAGAATCTAGCTTATCTCCTCGTCCTCTTTCAATTCAAGCGTTTGTGGGGTATTTTGGCTAATGCCTAGCTTGGTTACCCTCTTCTGATCATTGATTGGTTCAGATAATACAAGGGCTGAAAACGATACCTAGGGTGAATACTTCCTTGGTGTCTCAGCCATATCTGCCATGGACATTGTCTTATTGAACTGGCTGGTACCACATGTGTCAGCAAATCAAAGTCGAAGTTTCCGTTACGTGTTCACCTTCAATGGTCTAGACTCGGCCATGGTCTAACTACTGAACTACTACTATTAACGACATGTTATAGATTGTAGAACGCATGTTCACAATTGCCAAGATGACAACTGTTTTGTTTCATATGCACAGAAATCAGGAGATTTTGATAAGAAGCATACTTGACCAATTAAGCATGGTTAGCTTTGAACATTATTTACCTTACATGTTCATTAACCCGATTGTATCTGGTCACCAACGATTAAAACCAGGTTTTCCGACTCATTGCGGGTTCCAGCGTAGCACTCGAAGCAACCATCCTTCGATTGTAAGCAGTCAACATCCGCCATTTGCCTCTTTGTGCTATCTTAATAGTTATCTAACCTTGGACTTTTAGCCATCTTCATCACAAACCCTATTTCGTTACGAGCATATCCTAGCCCCCACGGAAATCCACAAGGGTAATTCTGTGGTGGCCGCTGCATCGAATCTAGGCGTCTATTTACCATTGTTCGCCACCCTTTGTCGAACTTGCGGGCCTAAACTGTCAAAATGTCTTCCCTACTTCGCATTCAGTCCATACTATCCCCAGAGTCGAACTCTAATGACGCGCAAACATCATTCGCCACCCAGATGACACCGAGGCGGGAGCTTCAGCACATGTATTGGCCCTCAGAGAAAGCTTATACACCCCTGGCTGTAGCAGAGCCATCAGAAAATCAGCTTTCGACTGGGGCAAAGTCAACCATTCCTTGCGTGCCACACAATGACGTTTCAAGACCCGCGGTGAGCAGCGGGTTTAGCGGCACGCGGCTTCCACTGAGGTCCAGCATCGCATGTCTTCGGTGCAGAAAATCCAAGATCAAATGCGACAACGACAATAACAGAGAATCGCCCTGCTATGCATGTGTCAAGGCAGGACAGATTTGTGAATTTCTGGACCCCACACCTCCCCTAGCTAAGCTGGCAGAGCGTCCGACGGCACGGAAACGGAAGAAGAACATTGGGCATACTCAAAGACGGGTAAAACAACATCAAGAAGCCAATCATTCGGAAGAACTTGGAGGCGCAATCTATGCCCAGGAGGTACTCTCAGCACCATACTTAACAGTGGATTTGTGGCATCAACTCTTCGATATTTACATGCTACACTTCGCCACCGAGCTTCCTTTTTTGCATCTCCCAACTCTAAAAGAGATTATCCACAACAAGGAGAATGAGAAACCGTCAGCCGATTCAAATCTGATTCTGCTAGGAGTGTTGGCTCTCACAGCAAGGTTCCAGTCTGGACTTGTTAAATATGTTGTGCACACAGCATACGACAAAGCAGCAGACCTGAAGCCTCGTGGTACGCCGGCTAGGCTAGAGCCTCGCGTGGCATCAGAATATTTTGCGGGTGCTCTCATCAAAGCCCTAGGGGGCCTGGAATCGGTATTGGCCTCAGCTACAGTTGTTCGTGTGCAGGCCCTTCTTATGCTTGCTTTTTGTAAATGGAGCCAGCCCAACGGCGGGCTGGCTGCATGGATGTACATTGGCGTTGCGACCAGGATGGCTCAGGGCTTGAACTTAGGCCTTGGCGACAAAGCGTTGGGTGAAAACAAGATTTTGGTCCCTATCTCACCATCAAACAGACCCGAACAGCTACCGTCAGACATGTGGAAGGACAAGGAGATCAAGCGACGCACTATGTTCAGCTGTCTGATACTTGATCGGCTCTTGTCATGTGGGTCCGACCGAGTCTCGATGATTCGATATGAGGATCTCCAGATCAAACTGCCCTGCACCGAACACGCCTTTGATCTCGGACGGTTTGTCTATACAGGGCTCCAACGACAAGTAGAACTTGAGATGGGACGGTCTGTTGACAAAAGTATCCTCGGCCAGTTTGTGCAACTGATCGACCTTTGGGGAGACATTAAGGAGTATATTTCAAAAGGAGGTCGCCACACGGAAACGCTTCCACCATGGAACATGGAGTCGACTTTTTATCGACTGAATAACATGCTGGAAGCCTTTTATTCTCACCTACCCGAAAATTTGACCTTATCTAGGGTCAACCTATGGACAAACACCAGCAGCACGTATGTGTCCCTCCACATGCTAGGCGCCCTCTGCAAAATTATGCTGCATCGGGAATACATCCCCTTCTTTGCCATCAAATGTCATAAGCCTTTGGGGCCTCTCGATAAGCCTTTTATTAGCCCGATCATGTTCCCAGAACAATTCTGGAATCAGAGTGCGGAGCAAGTCTTCAAAGCAGGAAGAGAGATTATCGAACTGATTTTAACGAGTCGTTACAACTTTCCGTATTCACCCCTGGTTGTCTTCGCCATTTGGCAAGCCGCCTTTATCAGTCTCTACGCTCGACACTATCCACATATGGATACCAAAAACCATATAGTCAACGAAGAAGAGATCCAAGAGCAGGCTTTGGGGACAGTACCTAAAATAACACCAACAGCAAACACTAGCGTCGCCTTCCAAGCATTAACTAAAGTTGCCCCTTATTTCACCATGGCCTCTAACTATATGAATCATTTCAGATACTTAGACCGGTATTTCACTAAGGTTTTTTCCGACTACACGAACGAAGTGCCAAGGAAGAGCAGTGACGGACAACTGATTATTCGGCTGGACGGAGGCGGAGGCGGGGCTGAAGAATGGCAAACCAAAACAGAAAAGATCACAAGCAATAGCATTATCCTCAAAGAATACCGACAAGTGCGCTACGAGGCGTCTGAGCAATCACTTGCTAATACGTTGGGGAGTGGTTCGTCGATGGTCCCCGAATACCTCCCACACGGCCCCAGTGGCCTCGACAGCAGGAAAGATTTTGGGCAGATTCCGTTCCACAACACCGTCACTTTATTCAGCCAGAAAGCTATTCAAGAAAACTCTGTCAGCTGTAAGCTTCACACTTTTCAAATAAAGGGCCTTCATCCCGATTCTTGTTCTCGTGGCTAACAATGTCGCAGTCACAGGTATCAACACAGAGACCAACAACGCTGACTTGTACGTCACACAGAACCAAGGGCAGCGATTCTGTACCATGCTCAACGATGTGCAGTATTTTAGCACTGGAGGGATGGCCTGTACGTCTGAAATCGGAGGTTGAGATATGAACAGACCGTGGGGTGTCTAAGAAGACGTAGTATCGCTGGCGCAGTAACACCTACAGTAGAGACCTGCGGAGACGATACGGCGGCTGTAGAGGAGGGAAGCGCATGTCGGTCGGCCCAGAGACAGGACTTCCGTTGCGGCCGGCTTAAGGTGCAAACTCAGACAATGCGACCGTATGTCCCGCATCGGATACAGGGCGGCACCGTCTCGGCTTTGCTTGGGGCCGAGACACTCCTATGGGAAGGTCTCCAGGGGAAGCAAAAGGCTCACGGGGTCGTCAAGGTATAGCTACGGCCGGTCGAGTGGTTTCCCGGAAGAAATGGGTTGCTCGGGGCCGATTTTGTCCAGCACTAAATCGATGAGAATGGAGGGTCATTAGCATTCGTCGAAAACTATACGGCGTGGGTCACCAGGCCGGCATTGATCGAACCCTACTCTCGTATACCGTCACGGAACGCGTCGAGATACGTCGATCCGTGTACAACCATTGGATGTATCGTCTTCCGCCCCATATTTCGGCAACGTCAAATCTCGACGCCTTCCCATACCTCGATGAAGGGGCGGCAATGAAACTAGTTGTTTAGGTACGAGAAAACGGCAACAAAATAGAAACGTATTATACAGCTGTGACAGCCTGTACTTAACATAACGTAGTACACAAGTGAACGGGTCATTTTTAGTACTCGTACAATAACATATAAGAAAAATCCACCATAACGCCTTAAAATCAAACGTGCAAGCATTATGTCCAGGCTCCCTACAAATACCATACCGTCGTATGCATGTTTCTATCCTCCTCGCACGACCACTACTCTGACCTGTTTCTACCGGTAGCTGCTTTGTTGTATCTATTTAATACTTTATATCCTGTACCTGATTGATTGTAAGTGTTCCACCTTTCTGGATTTGTTTTCTTTTTATACGGCGACGGCGGCTCATACGCTGATTTGCCTCTCGATACTCAGCCAAGTCCGCCTGTATTAAAGTCTGCTTGTGCGCTACCACAATTATACCTTTATTTAGCTGCTGCATGAGCCCAACAATTGAAGTTGGGGAGCTCTTCTGGCCGTGGGTCTGTGGATGCAAGAGGTGGTGCTCAGCAGCCATCTCAGTAACAACCTGGTGGGTATGCTCGAATACTTCAATAAGATGATTAACCCTAGGTATAATGTTAGAAGCCACTGCTACTTTAGGAACGTAGATTAAAAGACTCCTTCTCTATCTTGTTAAGGTTACACGCTTGATGCTAAGGATCGCTCGGTCTTTAGGGTATATCATTACTAGCTACGTGTTAGATAAATAGTCTTCTTATAGATCGTTGCTATAATATAGGCTTTCACTTACCTAATTGGCGATATAGGATCCTGAACCTAGGAGTACCTATAGGACGTCAGTAGCTAGCAAACAGGGAACCGTTCCCTTCTCACGTTGTCAGATTCTCCACAGCCTGGTACTCGTATGTAATATCCACAAAGCCATTCAGGTCTTCCATAGCCTCCGTAGTAGGGAAGGCCGGAGTGTTCCATTGCTCGCTCTTTCGCCACTAAGCTGGCTGCTAGCGACTATTATACTGTCGCCCAGCCGGGCTTTGGGACGTATGCCGGGTCTGTCTTCACTTCCGGGGCAGCCCGGGGTTGTGTTGCGGGCTTGAGCCGCTTCACCTTCGAGGGTTTGCCCGAGCTGGTGCGGTTGGTCCTCTGCATAAGGGCGGAGCTGTTTATGTTCGAGTTGAGTGTTACGACCCAGCAAACTACGGGCAGCCAAAGCCCCACCAGACCCTGGAAGCGCAGGCGGCACGGCGTCTTGTAGACCAACAGAAGGATGCCTCCTACAGAACAGAAGAACTATAGACAAGTCACGTGACGATAAGGAATACTAAGCACTGATAAGATCTTGGCATAAGCGCTTAGGAGATTAACACATAAGCGCTTAGCTAACGCGTTTATAAGCGCTTAGAAGATATATAAGATAACGCTTAGTTACAGTAATAGGACTTATATATAGGATAGACTTAGACGTACTTAAGGACAGACTTCTATAGCTTTTTAGTAATTAACTTATAATATATTCTCTAAATACCTTTTAGTATCTAATTTAGTGATTTATTAACAAAAAGCTATATAAACTTCTATATGACTATTAACTACCTGACTGATCACTAAGTGATTAACAGACTAATAAGCTAATATTACTTTTACTAAGTATTGACCTCAGGTATACTATTAGCAGAAACCCTACTGTCGGATTACTGACCGTAACATTAAGCCTAATACAGCCGTTCCTCTTCGTCGACGGTAAGTATGAATGTCTCGGCCACATACGGTGCCGGCTAGGGGCGAACTCCGATGCGTTCATCAAGTTCATGTCGCAGCTTAATATAGCTTACTCTTGATTCCGAATTAGTGACCGCACCCTGGCAGGTAGCTTCTAGTACCGGTCGCCGTTAGGCAATAACGGCCGCTTCTACAAAAAGGTTAGGTTTCAAGTGGCTAGTCAAGAAAAGCCAGTCGCTATCACTCTTTAGGAGAGCCTTAATAAGGTTACAACATCAGCAGTTCGCCCTTTAGCCTGTAACAGCTTATACGTAAGCAGAAGCTTAATAAGTGCTTTAGCAGTGCCGACTACTGCAAAAAGAGGAGGTCAGGCAAAGGTAAGTTTAACGTACGATAAAAGCAGGAGAAGCAATAGACTCAGTTCTTCTTAATAACCTTATAATGTAAGTTGCTTATTAAGATAACTTACGTAACCCTTATTTATATAAAATAAAAACCTTAACTTACTGTAAATAACCTAGATCCCTAAAGTAAGGAGTAGTAAAGCTAATCTTGCTTCTCTAAAGAATCCTCTAGAATATTCGGCTGATTACGTATTTAGGTTGCTTACGTAGTTAATATATATATAAATCTACTAGTTAAGTAGATTATATATATAAATATATAATACGTAATATTCCTAATAATACAGGAAATATAACGTAAAGTAGAAGTATTAAGAGTTATTCTAACTCTTACTTCTAATATATTACCTATAACTTATTAGGTTATAATATTAGGTCTCCCTTATAAAGGTCTTACCCTTAATACCTATATAAGTAGGTAGTCTATTCTAAGTAAGAGGTTTATTAGATCTTTTTTTCCTTTATTATTTACTAACACTATATTAGATTCTTAATTATAATAAGTATCTTTTAACTTTTATAATAACCGCTATACTTTATAGATTTTTTAATTTAAATATAAAGTTATACCTTATATATACTATTATAATTAGGAAGTATAGTATAAGATAATATTAAGAGGTAGCCTTTATATTAAGTATATCTATTTAGGTTATTTTTATAATATAACTTAAGATATAAGTTATTCTTATAAATCTATTTCTTTATACCTAGTATATACTCTTCTTATTAATATTAGTATAGTAGATTATTTACTAGATAAAGTAAGTTAACTTAAATAGGAGAAATAGTATAAAGGAATAGTTCTTTATTAAAAAGTAGATATATTAAGGAAAGCTTAGGTTAAAATTAATATATCGCTTATAAAGCTTAACTGTATTTATAATGCTAAAAGAATAGTATGTAAAAAAAAAATTTATATTATCTTTTATTAAAAAGAGGGAGGTATTAGAACCCTCTATAGTCTAAAAATTACAGTTAAATAGCGCTTTTAGTATAGTAGACTTAGATTCTATATTAAATAAGAATATAAACCTATTAATTTTTAATTTTAAGCTTTTTAAAGAAGTCAGTAGTTATTATTAGTAGGTAGCGTATCTAGATAGACAAATAGGCTTTTATCTTATACTTTATTTATCTTATAAGGTTAGTAAAAAGATTATAGTTATTTTTCAGTAGTTAACTTATTATAGTTCTTTAGTAGGTACTACTATTTATTTTTATAAGTAGAATTCTTTTTAATATTTTCTTACTTCTATTAGTGCTTACTTAAGGTTTATATATACTTTTTATATATTCTACTTATAGCTATATTCTTTTTATTTTACTAGGTATATTATTATCTATTCTTTATCTTTATTATAAAGGTTTTTTATAATATAGTTAACAATTTATTTAACACTATATTTTAGTTTATTACTTTTTATAATAATAAGATTTTAGCTACTTAATTATTATACTACTGGTTCTAGTAGTATACTATAAAATACTAGGTAAACTTTTATTATATCTAGTAAGTTAAGTTTATAATTAACGTTTAAAATCTTCTTAAGGATTTTAAAAGGTCTAAGCTTCTTATAGTTAAGTTTATTACCTAATCGCTTAGTGTTAATATTTTAATTAATATGATATATACTATCTGTCTTCTTTAAATTTAGTCTTTTAAATCTTTCTTAAGTTAGAGTACTTCTTTATTTATTAGCTAATAATTTTAGAATCCTATAAAGCTAACTTCTAGATTTCTTAGATCTTATTAAAGTTAGCTATAGCTTTTAGTACCTATAGTCTTTATTAAGGTTCTCTATAGGCTGTTAGTTAGTATTTATAATTTAAAAAAATCAGTAACTTAAAAATACTCTCTCTAATAGCACTATTATAAGTAAATTAAGCTATAGGAAGTAGTAATACTTAATTATTCTAGTTATAATTAATATAATATTAAAATACTATTTTAATATCTATATAATTCTTTCTATTTAAATATTAGTTTATAAGTAGAAAACGATTAATAGTTTATAGTTTATACTAAGTTATTAAATTAGCAGTTTTTAAAATTTTAAAACTAATAGCTTATTTTTATCTAATATAATTTATTTTAGTAAGCTATAGTTACTAATAATATACTTTAGAGAAATATATACTAGGTCTTTTACTATACTTAATTCTAAATATAAAATTAAGTAAGTATACTTTATAAGTTTATTTACTTCTATAAATATACTATTAAGTAATACCCCTATTAGTAAAACTAAGGTAGGGCGTAAAGTAGAAATAGTAGGTAGGTTGGTTTATAATAACACTACTATACCACTATTACGGCCTTAGCACACTCCAGGTCGTCTCACAAGGAGTGACTAACACAGGCTCGCACCAAGCCTTCTGCCATTAAGGTTCTATTAGGATAGATCTGATTAGGGCAGAAAATAGAAGAGTTAAATGGTTTTTGGCCTTAGCCGCTAGTCTGGCTGGCTCTGGGTTTGCGCTTGTTATATCTTAAATAGTCACTAGAGGGGAAATAGGTATGTAATAACTTAACGAATAACTTCTTGACTTAACTGTCTGTGTGTGTATATATGTGTGTGTGTGTCTGCGTGACTCCTTCCGTCCTGATTAGGGCAGAAAAACCCTTCTTATAGTAAAACCTGTAAAGTAACTGTACCTATAGGGGAAAACATGTTTTAAAGGTAAGAGGACTACCCCGCCCCTTTCTATTAGTAGTTCTTTAGACTTAGGTAGTTTAATAATAAAGTCTAAAGAGATTAAGTGTTATATTTCTAGTAGTACTAGTAGTAGTTAAATTTACCTATATAGTATATAAGGACTATTCTTACTTTTTTTATATAGTTTATAGCCCTTAATTACTAAAGCTACTTTTTTATATATAACTTTCTAATTATAGTATTATCTATTTTATTTAAAGGTCTTTATAATTCTTTAGTATCTATATACCTTTACATTATATATCTTATATATTTAGCCTACTGTTATTCTACTAGTTATACTAGTTATACTATATTAACTAAGTTTAATAAGTTTATATATAGATATAATACTATCGTTTTTATAATATTTAAGAATTACTTATATTTCTTTTAGTACTAAGACCTTATAGTCTCTTTTACTACTAAAAGCGTATACGGTTCTGGTTTTTATTCTTTTTAATAAGTATTTCTTAAATTATATTCTAATAGAAATTCTAACTATTTAATTTATTACTTATATAAGGCTTCTAATATAGTAGAACAAAAGTATTTTTATATTCTATATATATAACTACTTAATATCTAGTTTTAAATAAATAAGGTCTTTATTTTTAAAATACTTTAGTAATTGCTATAAGTTTTTTATTATAAATTTAGTAGTTTAACTAAGGGTTGTAAAAGGATTTTAAATAAAATATAAATAGATAAAATATTTCTTTTTTATTTTATTAGCTTAATTATCTACCTATATTAAAGTTTAAGGTGTTAGTCTTAACTTTAAACGGCTTATCTAGGTTAAAGATTCTAGCTACTGGTTTTAAAGTAATAAGGTTCTTTATGTTATTAAAAAAGTCTTTTACTTTTAAGATCTAGCTTAATTATTATACCCTTATACATTAGGTATTAAAATAGTTTAGTTTTTACTATATATTCTTTAAAAAATTATAAGTAAAATTTAATAACTCTAGAAGAAAAATAAACGTCCTTAACGTTTTATAGTATAATCTAGTCCTTAACTATATTAATCTTCTTATCTTATATTTAGGTCTCTTTTAGTATAATAGTAAATCTAAACTAGTTAACTTTTTAAATATAAATTTAATTTTTCTTCAGTTTAACTAGTAGGTTTTTTTTTAAAGTTTTTATAAGACCTAGTAGATATATTCCTTATAGTCTTTAAGAGTTTTTTAGAAGATTAATATATTATCTAAGTAGTAGATAAAAAAATAGAGATTTAATAGATAGGTATAAGAAATTAATATATAGGTATAAGCCTTATATAGACATAAAGGTTCTATCTCTCTAATCAGCTTATAAAAGTAGTACCTCTTTATAAAGACAGTAAGGGTAATTATAATAACACTTTTATTCTACTATTTTATTCTACTATTAATTAATTAACTTATATAGCTATAGGAAATAGGCTTTATAAAGAGGCCCTCTTTATAGCTATAGGAAATAGGCCCTATAAGAATTTTTCTTATAGCTATAAATAGGGCCTTCTATTAGGCCTGTTTCCTATAGGTATAAATAGGGCCCTTTCTATAAAGCCTGTTTCCTATAGTTATAAAAAGAACCCCCTTATAAAGGCTAGTTCCTATAGCTATAAATAATAAACAGGCTGTAGTATATATTCTTATAAACTTAAATAAAGTTAACTATAATTTAAGATACCTACTACCTAGGTATTTTCTTATAATATAGTTATAAGGATTTATTATTACTACTAACTATTTCCTACTAACTTCATATTCTTTAAATACTAGGCTAAAGTAGCTGTCTACTTATATTATTCTATATTATTATTATTTTATTAAAAGTACTAGGCTAGCTTTTTATTTATTATTAAGATAAAGTTAAAATTTAGTTTTAATATAATTAATTTACTTTATATATAAACCTAGCTAGTACTTACTTATTCCTGCATTTAGGTAGGTAACCTTACTTCTTACTACTTATATTTTAGCTTTTATTAGGGGTATAGGTTTAGCTAGTTAGATAGCCTTCTTTAGCTAAAACTGGTTATAATAAGATAAGCTGTATTATATTCTGTAGCCTATTGTAATAAGATACTATAATTATTAAATTAGAATCTAATAGTATAAATTAAAAAAAGATATCTCTTAAAGACGTTACTAAAGGTATATTTTTTACCTACTAAGAATTATTAAATTAAGTATCTTTATTAAGATCTTATGGTAGTATAAGATATTAAACGTTATAAAAATAATATAGTCTAAACTATATTCTTTAATAAAAGCTAAAAATAGTCTTTTACTAAAAGGTGTTACCTTTTTTATTAGCTATTAATACTTTTTAATTAGTATTAAAATTTTTAAAAAATTATTATCTAAAGTTTATTAAAAAGATTATAGTAAGTATATTAGAATAATAATACTAATAATTATATAACACCTAGTAAGCTAACTAGAAATAGCGTATAATTTAGTATTAAAGGGTATAGACTAGATACTTAGCCCTTAGTTAATATTTAGAGGGGAACAGACCTTATATCTAGCTAAATAACTTAAGTTATATAAAGCAGTATAAAAACTGCTTATATCATAATAGTAGAATAAGTTAGTTAAGTAAGTAATAAATTATTAGTTTACCTTTACGTTTTACTAGTAAATATATATATAAAGTCTATTTAATACTAATTAGTAGTTATTTAGTAATTACAGATTAGTAAGAGTAAAAAGTTAAGTTACGTTTTATATAAAGACTTAGTTTATATATTGTCTAACTGTAGAAAAGCTAAAAAACTACTCCTTATAGTAACCGCTTATATTAAGATAAGTTATAATTTATATAAATAATTAGTTTATATAGTGTCTAACTGTAAAAATACTAAAAAACTACTCTTTAAGATAACTATTTATACTATTTTTCTTTTATATAAAATAGAATAAGGAAGACTATATCTTTTTATATATATATAATAAGTAAGTAGTATACTGCTATAAGTATATTACCTTAAGTAAAACTAGACGTTATATAATTTAAAATAACTACTAATATATTAATATATAACACCTAAAGTTAAGAAGAGAAACTTATTATAAAAGACTATATTTTTATATATAAAGATATATTAGAAGGCAGTAGTATTCCTATTATAATATTAAGATTTTAGATAATACCTTAATACTAGACTAAAGACTAAGACCTTATTAATAACCTGTCTTAAAAGAAAATTACTATATATCTAGTATATAAAATCTATTAGATTATTTACCTTAATCTAGACTAATAATAACTTAAAGGTATAATTATAACTATCTTTAAGGACTAAATACCTAACTACTAGAAATATATATTTTACTTATACTTTAGAGAATTTATTAAGTAAATTATTAAAAAAGGTATCTATATTAATATTAGGATAGCTAATTAAAATAAATAAGTAGTTAACTTTATATAACAGCTTAAAAAGCAGTATTAGAGAGAGTCTAATAGTTATATAATAAATATACTAACTACTACTATTAGAAACCCTAAAGTTATAACTTAATAGAATCTAGCTAAATTGCTAATAAAGTTAATTAAACTTTAGGATATACTAATAGCTTAAAAGACTAAAAAGCCTATTATATAAATAATACTAACTAAAGTATAATTTATATAAGAGGTAGAAAGTTTCTTAAGATCTTAAAGTTATAGTTTACTTATACTATAGAAGGATATCTATAACCTTTTACTAAAGTAAATAGTCTAAAATAGACTATATAAGCCTTATATAATCTTTATCTTTTAAAAAGGCTAAAGAAAAAAAAACTATATTAAAAAGCTATATAATATACTTTATAATAAGGCTAAAGTGTTTATTAGTTTTTATTACTATCTCTAGATTATAAAAGATTAATATTATATAGTTTTTCTAAATATCTTAGTAGATTATATAAAAAAGTTTTACTTATACTATATTAGTCTTATATAATAATAAAATAAGATATATAATATACTAGATATACACTTTAACACTAGTATTAACTATAGTTTATACTAGACTAACTAGACTACTATATCTTTTATATAAGTTAAGAGAGAGAATCTAGATAAGACACTTATAGAAGTACTTAAAGTATTACTAAATAAGTTACCTTTAATATAATAAGTATTTAGTTTAGGTTTCTAAAGAGAAATAATACTTTATATATAAGTTACTTAAGTATATTAAGGTATACCTAAATTTAAGACTACGCTTAGTAATCTTAAAGCTTACTATATATATAAAGAGTTTTTTTTAAACTTTAGGGATTCCCTTTAAGTTACTTTTAATAAGAAAACTACTTTATATAATATTAGCTTTATAAACTAAAGATATTTCTCTAACTATAAGGAGAGATAATAATTAAGACCTTTATATAATAAAATAATATATCTACTATTTAATAGAGAAAAAAAAACTTAATCTTTTAGGTTAAAATTATTTTATATATAAAAAGGAAAAATATTAGTTTACTAACTATATAGAAGAAGAATATAATTATATAAGAATATAGTATTTTTAAATATATAGTATACTTACCTAAGACCTATATAAAGATTTTACAGCCTACCTCCTTAAGATAAAAAGAGAAGGTTTTATAAGGGAGAAAAAAAAAGAGTATAACTTATATAATAAAGACTAACTCTTAAAAGACTAAAAAGTCTTTTAATACCTTATAATATTAGCTTTTTTCTACTATATAACTAGTAAAAATATATTTTAAATACTAAGGACTACTAAAGCAGGTTAATTTATACTTTAAGATCTATATTATATAATATATTAAAAAGAACTTCAAGATATTAAAACAGCTAAGTTTTTAACAGTAGGAAAACCTTAAGTACTAGTATACTTAAGAGAGAACCTATATATAAAGATCTTTTAGACACTAGGTTCTACCTATATATAATTTAAAGTAAATAACTTTATTATATTAGTAGAGACTATAAAGATAAAGAACTAACTAAAAAGGGTTATATACTATATCTTAGACGCTCTAACACTATTCCTATTTTTATTATATAATATAAACTAATTAGGCGCTTACTTTAATAACGTCTCTAATACTATTATATATAAGGATAGTAAATATATACCTATTATATAGAAATAGGAATATTTATTTTTTAACTTTAGTTATATAAAAGCTTTAACGTTTATTATTAAGAAGTAACTTAAAAGGCTATATAGGCAGTTTAGACACCTTTATATAAAATAACTTTACTAACTCTTAAAGAATATAGGTTATAATGATATAAATATAGTAATATTAAAAAAGATCTAGAAGTTCTATTACTATTATTAATTATATAACCTAGTACTATAACGTTTTAAGTTTTTAATTAAGAATAAAAGTTACTTTAACTATAAGATAGTTATTAACGTTAACGTATATACATAGCAAGCGGAACAACATAGCAAGCAAAACACTTTTCTCTACCTTAATACTTTTATATAAGTTTATTTATCTACAATATACAAAATCAATTAGAACTAATTATTATCCTCTTCTTCAGTACTGTCCTAAACTACCTGACATGTTCGTACGTTATGCCCTGTCTTTCCGCAATTGCTACATCGCCGACCGCACACTTCACCCTCCTCCGTACAAGCACCCTCCGTACAGATATTGTCACCCCTAGCATCAATAATCCCCTTCTCAACCCGTATAGCCTCTGCTTCTGCAGCATTAAGTGACCCTCTAAGACGTAGTTAGCTTTTTTTAGCCCTCCAGCGCTTACTTAATACCTTATTTACCATACAAAGCCCAAAGACCTCAGCTTTAACAAGAGCTAGTCGGTATGCTAACTTACTAATACCCTTTAACTGCAAGTCAATTACTTTATATAATAGCGTTAGTAAGCTACCTTAATATTCCCTAATCCTTTTTTTAGTAAGGCAGAGCTTTATACGCCCTTAATTACTATAGTTAGCGTCTTTTGTTTCCAGAAGCCCTGACTGACTAGGCGTAAGTTAGATAGTGTAGGCGTCTTTAGCTTAAAATCTAGGCGAGAAATAATAACTTCTAAATTAAAAGGTATAAGGCTAGCTTATCAGAAACCTACTTATACATTTTTTTTACCTATTAAAGTAAAGAATACTACTTTAAAAGCAGGAAAAAAGTCATCCTTTATAATATATATAATCTATATCTTTATTATATTCTTAATTTCTTTACTATATAAGTGTTTTAATAGACTAAAACAACTAACATTAAAAGGCTAAAGCTTATATAATAAATAGGGAGGTATATATAAAATAATAATCTTTTCTTCCTTACAGTAGTCGTTAAATAGAGTCAATTTATAGCTATTATAGCTATCCAGGATCAAGAGGCAATAAGCACCCTTTATATAGGACTTTATAAATTAATTATAATGCTTTAGCTAATCTAAGCCAATCTTATTTATTATCTATCCGTTTTTGCTTAGGTAGACACGCCAGCCGGGTGGAAACTGGCCGTTAGTATACCAAGAGAGGAGGTAATATCTGCCCTTTACAATAACGTACAGAGGCATTACCCAGCCATCCACACAAACACCCTAAATAACAGAAACCCATTCGCAATTACCAGGCTGCTTCGTACAAGGCCTTCCACATCAGTCAGAAGTCGTAACAACCTTTACGTGCGACAGCATTCCCATTAAGAAGCCAGTCTTATCAAAATTATAGATATCGTAATCTTATATTCCGTACTTAGCGATTGTGTTTTATATAAGTACAAACCAGCCTAAAATAATTATAGGATCTTCAGCTAATGCTCTCTGATAATCAATCTAACGTCAGAATCGCATATTAAGGTCTAGTTAGCGTCGTATAAAGTTCTCTGCCTATTGTGGTCCAACACGCGTCGCGTCGCGTACGTCAAGGAGGCAATCAGCCATATCTCGTACGTCTTCTAGTCGCAGTGGAAATCCTCAATCAATCAGGTCAATAACCCTTTCACAAATCACATCCTCTTCTATAGGTATCATCTTCATTAAATTCGTACAAGTTTTACATCGTGGCATTCATCCAACGCGTCGGTAGTAGAGTGTTATGTAAAGGATGTTATAGATAGAGGCAGCTTTTCATACAGATAATTTTAGGTCTTTTTAGATAGCTGCTAGTGCAAGGATAATACGGCTTTCATTTAAATAAGAGTCCATTATTATACGTAGAGAAAAACTAATATCTAAAGGAAGTATATAGGAGGAAGAAAAAGTGTTCCGCTCGCTATATTGTTCCGCTCGCTATACATATACGTTATATAACTTAAAAATAAAAACACCTTATATATTATTAATATAGAGATAAGTTTTTAAGGTACTACTTTTCTTAAATTATTATCTATATAAAATATATAAAATACTTTTCTAAAGTGCTAGATAAATATATATATAGGTCTACCAGACTATATTATATATAACCTAGGTATAAATTTTATATTAAAAATTTAGAAATAATATTAAGATTATAAGTATATTATATAAAGAAATACTAGTAAAAACACACTAAATAGTTAGTAAAGTTAAAAAAGTATATATACCTTTATAGTATATATATAATATTCTTTATAAGAAACTAAGTTATAATATAAATAAAGAAGTTATTTTCTAAATAGCTATAAAGGCCTTAAATAATATAGCTAGACCGTAAGGGATTATACTTACTCTTTTTATTTTTAAAATATACCTAAGGATTAATAGTAATTTACCTCTATTATATAATATTATATAAAAGGCTAAGGTAATATAGAAAGCTATAAAAATATTATAAGGTATTTATATAGAGGTAGAAATTAATTATACACTTAACACTAAAAATAGTCTAAACCTTTAGACTATACGATTACTTCCTATTAGAAGTAAAGTTCTTATATAGAGAGAAAATAAAAGATAAATAGGTCTATATAAGATCTAAAAAAATAAAAGATATATAATTACTATAGATATAGTAAATAGTCCTACCTAGTTTTATATAATATATATTAAACCCTA
This sequence comes from Colletotrichum somersetense, assembly GCA_030867255.1. Taxonomy (NCBI): domain Eukaryota; kingdom Fungi; phylum Ascomycota; class Sordariomycetes; order Glomerellales; family Glomerellaceae; genus Colletotrichum; species Colletotrichum somersetense. The sequence continues at coordinate 22,478 of MU843669.1, read as the reverse complement.
CTATAGAGATATTCCCTCTAAAGACCTATAGGATATAGATATTATATAACTAACCCTATAAGAATAACTAAAAAGATAAAAAAGACTAAAGAAAAGTTAAAGACAGCCTATATAAAGATCCTAAAGGATGTTTCTAACCTAAGAAGAGAAAGATAATTATAACCTAGCTATTAAACTTTATCTTAATAATATTATTACTATTCTAAAAGCCTTATATAAAAAGTTAAACAGACTAAAGATTAATTCTTTTCTTAGATAAAACGCCTTAAAGATTATATAATATAATCTAAAGAAATATAACGGTATTTATATCTATAGTATATAAATAGTATAAAAAGTAAAAAATAAAAATAATAAGCTGTATAAAAAGTCTTAACTTATTATATTAGGCTATATTAATAAAGAGAAAAGTATACTTCTTACCTAAGTATTAATAACTTAAAGGATAAGCTAATAACTAGTGCTTACTATTAGTCTTACTCTTATATAATACTATAACTATAAGGGAGAGTTAAGAGACGTTATTTAGGTATATATATAATTAAAAGACTACCTTAATAGAATAATCTTTATATAACTACCTAAGGAGTTAGAAAGATAATATCTAGAAGGTATACTTTTCTATATAATTCTGCCTTTATATAAACTAGCAGAATTAGGCCTATATTAGTTTAAAATATATATTAAGTATTATAAAGAGAAGCTAAAGATAATTTAGTTAATATATAATCTATATCTATTATATATAATAAATAAAGATAAATTTAGAATTATAGTAATATAAATAGATATTACACTTTTATTTATAACTATATAATTCTCTATAAAAAAAAGAAAAGCTAGTAGAAAAAAAGATCTATATAAAGCTAAAGATAATCTTAAAACTAAGATCTTATATTAATTTTAATAGAGGAAAGACTTATATATATAAGAATAATAATATTGGTTTTACTTAAAAAAGATAAGTAAATTAAGTCTAACTAGTAGAAAAAAAGTTAGATAATATATATTAATAGTACGTTTTATAAAAGGCTAAAGGTATATATATTACTTTTATCTATTAACTAGAGGTATTATATAACTTAGTTATTACTGTCTAAAATAAAGGAGATATATCTTAAGTAATTAAGGATTTTAATTTATAAATTAAATAGTAAAAAGATAATCTAGAAAAAAGACTTATATATATTTTTTTTAATTTTACTTATATAAGGATATATATCTTTATAAATAGATTATTTACTAATAATATAGATCTTATATTATAGCTTAGTTTTATTATTATACTTATTAAAAAAATAACTTATATAAAGACTAATTTTAAAATCAAAAGTAATATTATCTACTAGAGCTTTACTAAGTGTAAGAGAGTTATATAAAGCGTGCTTATAAGTAAGCTATATAGTATAATAATAGGCTTTAATAGCAGTATTATCTTAAGTATAATACTAAACTAAATCCTTTATATACTTAATATTCTAAGGATTCTGATTATTATATATTTAGACTTATAATTACTAAATAAATACTTTATATAACTAGGTATAACTAATAAAAAAAGACTAATAATTAATATTATAAGTCTATAAGAGTTATATAAAAAGAAAAAGATATTAGAGGTTAGATAGATTAATAGTAAAGATAATCTAATAGATATATTTATTAAGAAATTGCCTAACTCTAGCTTTAAAAAGCTAGTTAGTATAAATATACTAAAGATCTAAATTAACGTATATATTAAGTAAATTAAATAAAAAGATTAATAATAAATAAGTATAAAGATTACTACCTTATATAATATTTATTATATATATCTAAATATAAATCTATTATATAAATAGGTATAAGACTTTAACTTTAAACTTATAAAACTAAAACTAATTTATATAACTTATCTATTTACTTAGTATATCTATATAAATTAAAAAGAAACCTTCTGCTAGCTAAGTTATATAAAACTGCTATATATAAAGAAAATCTTTTAGGCTATAAGAAGTAAAACTAATATATAAATATTCCTACTTACCTAATACTTATTATATATAAACTACCTAAACTATTATTACTTACTTCTAATCCTACTTATTAAGGACTATAGGACGCTTATATAAACCTAAAAAAGAACTACTAGTACTAATATTTTTTTTATAACGCTTACTAGGTATATAAAGATTTTTACTTTATAAGATAAATAGGTTTTAATAATTTAATAGACTATTATCTAACTTATTACTATTATTACCCTTATTAGAAAAGCTGCCTAGACCCTTATTTATATATCTTACTTTATATAACTACTAAATACACTTAGTATAGGCACCTACCTAGTAAGTAGGCAGATAGTAATATTCTTTAAAATAATAAAAGCCAGACTAAGTATACTTATTAGTATAAGGCTGCTAAAAAGGTTAACTATATAACTAGACTAAGATTATATAAAAGTAGCTTTTATAATAAACTACTTTAGTAATAAAGGCTTAAATAGCAATATTAAGATCTATTTATATATTAATATTATAAGAAGGAAAATAGATTATATATTCCTTTTTAGTCTAGATAAAGTTAGTATAAATAAATAAAAAAGATTAGTAGGTAATATATATATTAATAGTAAGAGTAAGGAGGAAGTTCTAATTCTATAGGTTACCAGTAGGCAGAGTAATCTAATAGCTGCTATTAGCGTCTTAGTTAATATTAATATTACTAATAATAAAAGGATTATTTATAGCTATTTTAAACTTATATAAAAAGCCTAGAAATAATAATAATAAGTTAGTAAGAAATAATAGTAAGAAAAAAGATATATATAAGGTTTTTTAAGTTACTATAAAGTTATTAATAATATATAATATATTAGGTTATAGATAAAGTTATTATATAATTAACTTTATATATTATAAGGAGTTATTATAGGTATAAAAAAAAAAGAAAAAAAGAAAAAAGGGAGAAAAAAAGGAGGTATTTATATAAGAAGTAAGAAGCTACTAATTATATATAAAAGGTAAGGAAGGTATAAGAAAGTAAAAAGATAAAAAAAGTAAAAGTAAAGTAAAAACCTTATATATAAAGCCTATAGTTATTTAAGATAACTAAATAGGCAGGTATATATAAAAGGATAGATTTAATTAGCTTAGTAAGTATTACCTTCTGTTTATTATTAGATATAGGTATATTTAGTGTTTTTTAAATTATTAATTAAAATAACTTAATATATAAATACTTACTAGTTATAAGTAAAGCTATTATAGGAATAATTAGGACTACCTAATTAGCTAACGTAAAGGCGTATATAATTATAAAAGAAGAAAAGTAAGTGTTAAAATAATAATACTAATAATTATATAACACCTAGTAAGTTAACTAGGAATAGTTTATAATTTAGTATTAAAGGGTATAGACTAGATATTTAGCCTTTAGTTAATATTAGAAAAGGGAACAGACTTTATATCTAGCCGAATGACTTAGGTTATATAAAGCAGTATAAGGACTGTTTGTATAACCACAGTAGAATAGGTTAGTTTAGTTACTAATAGATTATTAATTTACCTTATACGTTTTACCGGTATATATATATAAAAAGTCTATTTAATAAATAACTATATTATTATTAACTTAAATAAACTAAAATATAAAGTTAAACTTATTATTAATAAACGCTTTAACTAAGAATAAATAAAAATAATATCTAGTAAAGTAAAAAGGCTATAGATATAAAAATAACTTATAAGAACTAGTTAAGAACCTCTAGCACTTTTAGTAACTATTTTAAGACTTTTATAAGTATTAAAAAGACTAAATATTAATAGACCTATATTAGTAAACTTATCTTTAAGCCTAATGTAGTTTACAAGCGACCGGGTCACACAAGCGACCGGGTCACTTTTTACCACTCGTACAATAACATATAAGAGAAATCAACCATAACACCTTAAATTTATTTAAACTACTCAGAATCCTCTTCTTTAGAGGTAGACTTAACTTTCTAATACATACAAGCATTATAGCCAGGCTCTCTACAGATGCCACATCGTCATACACACGTTTCTATCCTCCTCACATAACCACTACTCTAACCTGTTTCTATCTGTAACTGCTCTATTATATCTATTTAAGTCTTTATATCCTGTACCTAACTAATTGTAAGTATTCTGCTTTTCTAAATCTGTTTTCTGTTTATATAACGACAGCAGCTTAGACGCTTATTTACCTCTTAATACTTAGCTAAGTCTGCCTATATTAAAGTCTGTTTATACACTACTACTATTATCCCTTTCTTTAGCTGCTGTATATACCTAATAATTAATATTAAGAAGCTATTCTAGTGTTATATAATTTAATTTATAATTAAATTAGACTGTAAAGTAAATTTAATTAGGTTGTTTAGTGTCTTAAGACCTAAGGTTTTAGTAAGCTAGTAGAAAAATATAGTAGTATTAGTATATAAAGCTTTATATCTAGCTGTAAAACTATATATTTAGGATTATATAGGATAAAGCTAGTTACTCTAAAGCCTGCTTAGATATTTACTAGAGTTATTACCTTATTATATACCTTATAGAAGGCTAAAAGGAAGTCTTCTTTTATAATATATATAATATATAGCTGTATAAAGACCTTAATTTCTTAACTATACGCCTGTTTTAAGGGACTAAAGTAACTAATATTAAGAGGCTAAAGCTTATATAATAAATAAGGTGGTATATAAAGCGTAATAATCTTCTGCTCCTTATAGTATAGCTTAAAATTAATAGAATAATAGCTTTTATAGCTATTAAGGATAAAAAGGCAGTAAACACCCTTTATATAACTCCTTATATAAAAATTAAAGTGTTTTACTTATTCTAGACCTTTCTTATTTATTATCTAACCGTTTTTTATAAGGGTAATTACCTAGTTATATAAGAGGAGGCTGTTATACGTCTAAAAGTTAAGATAGACTTTACTTATAAAGATAATATATAGTAGGATAGAATAGCTATATAACCTAATACCCTAGATTACTAAAACCTATTCCTAATTCCCTTATTATGCTCTTTTTAGCTTGTTACATCGTTTAGAGGCTGTAATAACTATTTTAAAAGACATCTTGCCTATTATAAACCTAGTCTTATTAAAGTTATAGATATTATTATTATATATACTATACTTTATAATTATATTTTATATAAGGGAAAACTATATATAATATACGTTAGGATCTTTACAGAGGACTCTCTAATAGTTAATTTTTTAATTAAAACGCGTCTTTAGCTTAGGTCGTTATTATATAAAGTTTAAGGCCTAGTTAGTCCTAACGTATCGCACGCTACAGTCGTAAAAAAGTTAATCGGCTATTTCTTAAACAGCACTAAGGCGTAGCAAAAATGCTTATAAATCTAGGTTAATAATATATTAAATAATTATCTCCTTTTTATATAAAGTCAAATTTCGGTTATATAGTTAACTGTTACGTTTTGCTAGTCGGCTATAGTATCGTTATTAGAGGGTTATATAAGATATATTATAGATAGATATAGCCTTTTATATGCTTAATTTTAGGTTTACCTTAAGCGTATTTAGCGCTAGGACTAAATCGCTTTTATTTAAATACTGTACTATAGTTATTAGTAGAGAAAAAGGGGAATAAAGATAGCGTATATATTAGTAGTAAAAAGTGACCCGGTCGCTTGTGTGACCCGGTCGCTTATGAACTACGTTATATAAGGACTAGTTTATATTATTAGAAACCTATATAAACTATAGCTTCTTTATTATTTTCTTTTTATAAGTATCTAATATTAACTTTAAGGTATTAGACTTATCTAACTCTTATATTCCCTAACAGAATATCTTAGCCTATTATTTCTAAATAGGTTTCTAAGTTTTCTAAATATAAGATAAGTAACTAGCAGTAGTCACTATTAAGGACTATAAATAAGTAAGCTCCTTATAAAGCTTTAGAAGCTCTTTACTAGCTTTTTCTTTTTTTTATCTTACTTTTTTTATTAAGTGTTTAACTTTTATACTATAAATATATTAATAATAAAAAAGATTCTAGTAGTAAAAGACTTATATATTAAAGCTATTATATTATACTTTAGTGTAGGTATATTAGTTATAAATTTAATACCTCTTCCTTTCCTAATAGGCAGGGGATCTACCTATAAATAGTAGAGGACTATAGGCTAAACGGCTAAATAATTCTCTAGGGATTCCTAGAGAATTTATAGCAAATAGGTAGAGAATTCTCTGCTAATATCCCTATAATTCTTAGGGAGCTAACCGACAATTTGCCAGTCTATTAGTCTATATATTATCTAATAGATTCTCTAGAAAATAGATATTCTATAGTGTAATAATTACCTATATATAAATTACTTTTTATTTTAAAATATAAACAATTTATAACTAATAAATAAATAAAAGTATAAGTTAAAAAATATTATAACTATTTGTTTTTATTTATTATCTATTTTAGCCTTTTTCTAATTATTACTATATTTATAAAATAATTATTTTACTTTATACTTCTATAGTTAGTATAGCTATTCCCTTATTAATTTATTATTTATTATTATTATCTATTATAAACTTAAGGAATATACTGTTAAGATTTACTTAACCTTAATGCTTTTAGACAGCTAAAAGGTATCTATACTATAGATATTAGCTATATCAGTAGGCATTATATTAAGCTGCTTAAGCCACTTATTATTTTACTTATAGATATTATAGCAGATTTAATTATTAAGTATATTAAGGCGTTCCTATCTGTAGGACTTAATATAGGTTAAACCTATTTTAAAGCAGATAGTAATATCAGCCTAGGTACTAGATTCCTTAATCTTTATAAGAAGACGTTTATAGAGACCCTTATTAGTAACAGTATAAAGTAGGGAATTATTAGTATTAGTAGTATACTTTATCTTTATAACTAGATAATTAGTATAAAGTAGGTCTTAAAGGTATTTTAAACTAAGTTTTATAAAAACTTAGTTAGTTACTATATTCTTTATAATCTAATTAATTAAGCCTTTAGTAATAATATTTAGGAAAAACGTTAAGTATTTATTTTAAAAACTAAAATAAGCAGTTTTTCCTATAACTATAAGTATAATATTAATAGGCAGTTAAGTAATAGTTTAGTTAGCTAGGTTAAATATAGAGACTTAATAGTATAGTAAAAAACTATAGTGTGTATAGGTAATAAAAAATTTAGTTCCTAGCTTTTTATTAGCCTTTTTAAGGCTTTTAAAGGATAGTTATTACTTTAACTTATTATTTAATACATAAATAGATAGTAAGACGTCTTTTTTACTTTTACTAAGGATTTATACTGCCTAATCTTTAGTAGTCTATAGCTAATTAGTTATAGATTTCTTAAGCTTTTAAACGTAAGCCTTTAGGGAATCTATAGCGTTTAGGACTTATTTAGTTAGGTATTTACTAATAGTAAAAGCGTTTTTAATAGTAAACTAGCTAGTTTTTACCTACTTAATAGTAGTATATATACTATATAAAGTATTAAAAGCCTAATTACTTTTTATAGGTATCTCTAGATAATTATTAATAAATATAAGAGTATAAGCGGTAAAGCCTATAGTCACTTAGGTATTAGCTAGCTAAGGATTTATAACCTAGAAATTAGTTAGCTAAACGTTTAGCTACTGCTATAGATTAACTATTAGTAACTAATTCTTATATTAGGCTAATTCTTTATAAAAAGCCTTAATTTCCTACTTATTTAATAAGGTGTTATTATTTAGGGTTATAAACTAACTATACTAGTTATAAAAAGTTACTATATTACTAGTACTATATAAAAAGCTACTAGTAATTAAGGTAGTATTACTTTAATTTTTACTATTTTAATTAGTAAAATTAATAATTAATTATAATTACTACTTATTCTTATAGAGAGTCTACTTTTTTTAATATAAAAGCGTTTTCTTAGCTACTAAATACTTTAGCTAAAGATTAGTAGATAAAATTTACTAAGCTTCCTTAAGATTATTAGTATAAAAGAATTCTAGCTGGTTAGTAAAAATAATATAGTTAATAAAGTTTTTATATAGTAAATTAATTTTAAGCTAATAGGCTTTTTAAATAGAGGTTCTTAATATAGTTAGGATATTAAGTGTAAAAAGTGTTAAATTTATTATAAATACTAGCTTAAAGAGAGTTCTAAAGACAGGCTTCTTTACTATAGATAGTATTTAATTTAGCCTATAGGGTTTACTAAAAGTCTTAAAGGAATTTAGGATTATAGTCTAAGATTATACTTTTAAAGATACCTTAGTTATAAAGCTAGAGAAATCTTAATAGTATTTATACCTAATATTCTATAGTATATAAAGTATATCTTAGTATTAAGATAGTTAATTTAAAGAATTTATTAGAGACTATTAGTAATAAGTTATAAAAAAAGAATTCTTTAAGTTATTATAAAATATTTATTAAAAAGACTTTTAGTAATCTAGTTATAAAGTCTATTACTATAGTATAAAAAGGAATTAGTAGGGAAAAAACTAGCTATATTACTCTAATAGGTTTATATTATCTTTTTCCTAGCGGTTAATATATTAGATAATACTTTTAACATATATGCATAGCGAGCGACGCATTATAGCGAGCGACGCACCTTAAGAAAAGTGGGGTATTTCTGGCTGGGCTGTACATAAAAACACTGTTACATAATTGGTAAGGGCCTTAACAATTCCCTAACAGTGTTTTTGTATGCAGGCCAGCTAGAGATGCCCCACTTTTCTTAAGGTACGTCGCTTGCTATAATGAGTCGCTCGCTATATATATACGTTAATACTTTTAAATCTTTCTTATAAGATTATAGATAATAAATTTATATTATAAGTTATACTAGGCTTATTTATCTCTTTAGTAATAATTTTTATTATAGGCTATAGTAGTAAATTTACTAGCTATTATATTTAAAATATAAAGTTTTTTTTTCTTTATATACTTAATAAAATATAGTAGCTTACTATAAATTATAAAAAGCAGTTTAAAGCTATATTAAGGCTTTTTTAGTTAATTCTATATATATTATAATTTTAGATCTTTTTAATATTACCTAGTAATTTCTTAATAAAAGTTTTTATTAATTTTTAATATCTATTACTATATATATCTAGTTATTATTTTATGTTTTATCTAATTCTTTTATTTTTATAGAAGGTTTTTTTTTATCTAGTAGCTAGGAAAGTAAATTATCTATAACGTTTAAAGATCTTAAGATATTAAAATAAAACAGTTTAAATTATAAAAGATATTTAATAGTAAACACTAGGTATAGGTTTACTTATTTCTTATTTATAGTAAATAGTATTATTTACTATATTATTTTATAAGTTAAAATATAATTAGTTAGAATTATTATTAGTATAGCTCTTATTAAGCTAACTATAGTCTTAGTTTTTCTAATTACTTATATAAAACAGGCTACTTTAAGTTCTATTACCTAGTATTTTTACTTTCTACTTATTAGAGCTTTATTAAGATATATTACTAGCTAAACTGTTATATAGAGACTTAGTTTTCCTAGTGACTAGTCTATATTTTCTTTTAAATAAAAAGTATAACTTTAAATATATAGTTATAAGAAGTATCTAGTTAGATAAATAATATATAGTTTAGGTTATAGTAAAATAAAGCTTTATCTAAAGTAAGTATTTACTTTATATCTATAAAGCTATCTAATTAGGCTTTTATTAATATAATACCTATATTTTTATAAAAGTTTTTTTATTTAGCTTTTTTAATAATTTTTTATTTTCTAGCTTTAGCTAGTAGAGATATTTTTAAAGCTTATAATAGTTAGTTTTTTATAGTATACCTTAAGATAAAGTGTTAGAAATAGCTAGTAAAACCTATCTATTTCTGTAAAGATACTAGATTAGATAGGAATTATACTTAGTAAAAAGCTTATATTTTATCTTTAGTATTACCTAATTTAAAAGTATTTACTTTAAATCTAAATAATTAGATTAAAAGGAACCTAATAAAAGATTTAGTTAGAGATAATAATAGATTAATATCTATAAATAGCTAGAAAATAGTATATAAGTGTTTTATATAGTCTTTAGTAGTATATAAAAAGATAATAATATTATTAATAAATAACTATATAAAATCCTTATAGTCTCTAAAGAGATTATCTATAAATTATTAGGTGTAAGCTAGTAAATTCTTAAATCTTATTAGGGTTACTATTACTTTCTCTTAGCCCTAGTGGCTAACTATAGTTAAGCGTTTTTAATATTTTTTCTTAACTAGAAATTAATAAAAAAACTATTTTATATTAACTACTATAATAAAATATTTACTATAGATTTTTTAAATAACTTTTAATTATAATAGTATTAGATAAGTATTTAGAATAGTAGCCTTATTAAGTGCCTATAAATCTACTATTATTTCTACTTTTAGTTTACTATTTACTATTCTCTAGACTATAAATACTAAAGCTTTAAATAGTATTAGTCTAGTAGGTTATACTATTTAGCCTTTAGTATATATATTATCTAATATTTTATTAAGGAATTCTTAGTCCTTAATACTATATAGGTATAGTTATTAATTAAGCTTATACTTATAGTAGTTTTTAATAAGAGAAATTATTATTTCTTCTTTAGGTTTTACTTATATATATTCTATAGTAGGTTTTTATAAAGTTAGAAAGTTACTAACTATTTTACTTATTTATAAAATAAATTTTAGGCTTTTATTATATATAGTAACTCTTTTAGAGGTTACTACTAAATTATAAGATTTATCTTACTTAATACTAAGTTTTTAATCTATAGTTAGGCGTTTCTAAAAGATATTACTATCTTTTAGTATAGTTTTACAGTTAATATTTTCTAAGTTAAAAATATTTAATAAAATTAGTATTTAGCCTACCGGATTTACTAAAAAGTTATATTATACTATAAGTAGGTAAAAGTTTTTATATATTAATTTTACTATAGTTTTATTAGTATATTTATATTATTTACTATAGGTACTAATAGTATTTAACCTCTTAAAGTATCTATTTACTGCCCTTACTTAGGCCTAAATAAGAGCTAATCGGTTTTAAACCTTTTATATACTAAATAGGTATTATTATCTTAATTAATAGCAGGATAATAATGTTTTTTATATAAGTTAACTTATAAGAAATAAGGCTATATTTAGTAAAGATTATAGTAGAAATCTCTAACCTATTATGAAAGCTAATTTAGATAATACCTTATAAGTTAAGAATATCTATTTAGTTTAGTATATTAAATTCTTAACTAATTAATATTCCTACTAGTAAAGTCTTTACTACCTAGCCTTATATATAGAGTATAGCCTTATATATTTAACTATTAATTTTATTTTATACTTTTAGCTAGAATCTAGCCTACCTTAACGTTAGTAATTTACTTATTCTTTAAAGTTACCTCTAGACTATAGAGTTAAACTTATAAATAGGTATTTTCTTAAGAGTTCTTTAATAAATAATATATCTTAATAACCTACTGTCTATATAGATCTAGGTTTTTTATTTATCTTCTATATCTACTTATATTTTAGTATATAAATAATTATATACTACTTAGTGTATATTAGTTTCTACTTATAGTAGGCTTTATAAGTAAGTAGGATTTAGTTAGTAATTAGTAAATTTTTTATATATAAAAGTATACTTTTTTTTAAAGTGTTATTTCCTTTTTATAGTTATTTTATAATATTTATAGGCTAAAAGAAATAGTATTTATTTTTTTATTTTATTATAGCCTAAAGTTTTTTAGGTTAGTTTATATTTAAAATAAAGTTAATATATTTAGTTAACTTAATAAAATCCCTAAAGTTATCTTCTATATTAGGTTTTAGTAAATCGTTAGGTAATTTAGAGACTAAATATAATTTAAGTATAAAATATCTTTTATCTATTTATTCTTTTTAAATAGCTAGATTTATAGTTTTATTATTATTTAATACCTTAATATTAATATAGTCTTCTTTATAGTTTATTTTATCCTTAAGGATATAGCAGTAGATTAGCTATAATAACTTAGGGTCTTAAGTTAGCTTAGTATTTCTATTACTAGCTTTCTAGTATAGCGTATAAGGTAATTATTTTTATAGTCCCTTTTATTTTTCTAGCTTTTATAACTAATTAGCTAGATTATATAATTCTAAACGCTATAGACTTTAAGTATTATATAATAACTTTTTTTTTCTAGGCTGGCTTTTTATTATAGATTAGCTTTATTATTATTAGCTTTTTTTTAATAGATTTCTTTATTAAAAGCTTTTTTTAGGCTTCTTACTTAACATTTTATTATAATTTTTTTAATAAGATGCTAAGTATTAAAGCTATTAAGTTTAGTATTTTTTACTGTCTAGTCTAGGTATTCTAGTAATAAGATAAAGATTTATTTTATTATAAACTAAGGCTAGATAATAGCGTTAGGTTTTTTTACTACTTATACTAGTTATTTAACTTAAGATGTAAAGTATTAAATATTTATATATTTCTTATATCCTTTAGGGTGTATTTTAGCCTATACAGTTTTATTTTAGCTACTTTATATAGAATCTTAAATCTTTTAATAAGTAGATATACCTAAAGGTTAAGGCCTTTATAAAAGTCTATAAAGTCTTAACAATTTTTATTATCTAGGTCTCTAGAGTACTATTTACTAGCTATTTCTTTAAGGTAAAAGTAAAGGTTTCTAGTAACTACTAGTTAAAAACCAGTTAACGTTTATATATAGCGTTTAGTTAAGTCTAAAAACCAGTATATATCTATCTATATAGTCTTAATTCTAACTAAATAACTATTATTATTATCTATAAAAAATAATAAAAGATTAAACTAATTAATTTCTTTTAGTTAAAATCTAAATAAACTAGACTTATAACTAGAGAAAGCTTTACTTAGTTTTTTTTTTAAAGGGTTATTAGCTAAGGAATCACTAGAGTTATTTAGAGGAAGATCTAGCTTTTATTTTTATAGGTTAGAAGTGTAACAGGCTGGGCTGTTATTGGCCTTGTCGTTATCGCGGCCCTGATCAGGGTGGGGCGCATGTGCCGGAATACCCTTATGAGTTGCAACCAGAAGACAGATGCCGATCTGTCATTCTCGAACCTTTTGGCGAATAGCCGAATGGTTGCGCGCGACGCGCTGACGGCCGATACAGTTGGTTGCCTGTATACGCCCCACTAGGGGCCAGCCCGTCACAGAAGACAGCTAATATCTCTTTTTTCCTTTTTAACCTTTACTACTACCTCTTCTTTAGTAAGGTATTCTTTAGTTAAGATACTAGAAATATTAGTCTTTTTATATTTCTTTTAATTCTTTCTAAATAGACTTAAGCTTAATAGTAAAAATAAATACTATAGGATCTTATATTTCTTAATTTTAAGCTTAAGATTTACTTTTATTTTTATATAAAGAAGCTTTTAGGTTATTCTTTATTTTTTTACTTTTTTTTTAATAATTTATTTTATAAAAAGTTTAAACTATTATCTTAAGCTATAGAGATTTTATATTAAAATATTTTAATATTTTATCTATATTATAGGATTTAAGTCCTTTAAGGTTTTTCTAGCTCTTACTTTCTAAAGTAGATAGTCGTTTTTCTTTTTCCTTTAAGATAAAGGAATAAATAAATTAACTAAAGTCTATTTTTATTTAGTTTTTTAACTATAATTATTTTATTTTCTTATATATTTTTATCTAAATAGATTTAATAAATACTTTATCTTTTTCTACTTAAGAATTAATAACTTCTTTATAGCGCTTTAGATTTTTTAGCTAGGTTTTTAGATACTTTTATAATTTTACTAGAAATAAATAGCGATTTTATAGCTATTAATAAGTTATTAGCAGAAAGGCTTATTTAGCTAAAGTAAGTAATTTATCTAAAGATTTTTAATATTATAAGTAAGTAGTAGTAAGCTAGGCTGTATATAATAAATCTAATAGAAAAAACTAAGGTTATTTTAATAATAATTAGAAAGTAGATATAGATAATTTTATTTATTATAATAAATAATACTTTTGGCTTATAACGTACATACATAGTGAGTGGCCCATTATAGTGAGTGGCCTACTTCCTTATCGTATAGAAAACACCTCTTTTTTAACTATTTATTAAAAAACGGATTTATAACTAAAAGAGGTCTAGTTTTCTTTATTATATAACGATAAGAGTTAAGTTTTAAGAAATATTACTATAGAAGTTACTGTCTAACCCTAACCCTAACTTTCTCTTATCGTTCCTACCGATAAGAGTTAGAGTTAAGGTATAGGGTTAGGGTTAGATAATAATTTCTATAGTATTATTTCTTACTTTCTAACTCTTTTTTACCCCTCTATATAAAATTATACTAATTTTAAAGAAGATTTAGATTTTTAAATAATAGTTAAAAAAGTACCCTTTAAGGTACAATAAGGAAGTAGGCCACTCACTATAATAGGCCACTCACTATATATGTACGTTATAGGTTTTACTAAGTAAGACTAAAGTAATAAAAAAAAAACTAGATATTAATTTTATTTTATCTTATTTACTAGGTTTACTATAAGGAGTAAATAAAGATCTTATTTTACTATAGTCTTTTAGTATTAAAAAAAGACTAAGGTTATACTTTTATATTTTTCCTCTTTTTTTTTTTTTTTTAAAAGTTATTAATAAAGATAGCTTCTTTAGATAGTAATAATAGTTATATTACTATTTATTATATTTTAATATAAGTATATTAGTTATAAATTTAATACCCCTTTTTTTCTTAATAGGCAGGGGATCTACCTATAAATAGTAAAGGATTTTAGGCTAAACGGCTAAATAATTCTCTAGGGATTCCTATAGAATCTATAGCAAACAGGTAGAGAATTCTCTGCTAATATCCCTATAATTTCTAGGCGGCTAACTGACAATTTGCCGGTCTGTTAGTCTATATATAATCTAGTAGATTCTTTAGGAAATAGATATTCTATAGCATAACAGATATACTTATAAGAAAAGCTAAATATAAGCCTAAAGGGCTTAGGCTTTCTAGTTATAAAGGTATTTATCTCTACTAACGCTTTAATTTATCTTATTTTAAATAGTTACTTTCTTTTTTATCTATATTATATTCTTTTTATTAATCTACCTAGTCTAGTTATATATTTTTTATATATAATAGTAATAGGTATAAGTTAGGCTTATTTTATCTAGTTTTATTTAGTTTTTTCTTATCTAGTTATTCTATTTCTAGTTTTTATCTTCTTATTTAAAGTTAAATTACTTCCTACTTTATAAAAGTAGTTTAATTAGGCTAGACTTATTATTATTCTTATTATTTTTATTCCTTTAGTATTACTAGTTTTATCCTAGTAATTCTTATATTATAGAAAGAAAAAAAAAGTAAAAATAAACTAATAACAATTAGTAATAAGAAGATTAACAGTTTAATTCTGCTATAAGGTACTATTAAAACTAAGGTAAAATATAAAATAGAAATAGTAGGTAGGTTAGTTTATAATAACACTACTATACTACTATTACAGCCTTAGTATACTCTAGGTCGTCTTATAAAAAGTAACTAATACAGGCTTACACTAAGCCTTCTACTATTAAGATTCTATTAGGATAGATCTAATTAAGGTAAAAATAGAAGAGTTAAATAGTTTCTAGCCTTAGCTGCTAGTCTGGCTGGTTATAGGTTTACACTTATTATACCTTAAATAGTCACTAAAGGGAAAATAAGTATATAATAACTTAATAAATAACTCCTTAACTTAACTGTCTGTATATGTATATATGTGTGTAACTGTTAATAACGACTTCCTTTGTCCTAATTAGGGCAGAAAGACCCTTTTTATAGTAAAACCTATAAAGTAACCCTACCGATAGGGGAAAACATGTTTTAAAGGTGAGGGGACTACCCCGCCCCTTTCTAATATACTAATAGTAGGCTTATTAGTAACTATTAATATATTAGCTAAAGAGAGGGTCTAGCGACTTTATATCTAAAAAAGTAGACCTAAAGCTCTTATTAAGTAAAGTAAGTATATAATAGATATAAGCTTATAATAAAAAAAAGATATTAAAA
This sequence comes from Colletotrichum somersetense, assembly GCA_030867255.1. Taxonomy (NCBI): domain Eukaryota; kingdom Fungi; phylum Ascomycota; class Sordariomycetes; order Glomerellales; family Glomerellaceae; genus Colletotrichum; species Colletotrichum somersetense. The sequence continues at coordinate 6,407 of MU843669.1, read as the reverse complement.
AGGTTTAATATTAGAGAATAAGTATTATTATCTAGTAAGAATATAAAAGAGAAGCACTTAAGTAGAAAACTTATAGATAAGTAGCTAAGACCTTTTTATATACTTAATATTATTAGTATATATAGCCTAGCTTATTAACTTAATTTAATATTTCTATTTACTATTACGTTTATAATATTTTTCTAATTTTACTATTAAAGCCTTTTAAAAGTAAAAATAGTAAAAATCTTAAGTAGCTACTACTATATAAAATAAATATTAGGCTATTATATAAAGTGGAAAAAATCCTTAACTATAGAAACCTAAAGTAAAATAAGTAATATTTTATCTATTAGAAAAAAATAATAGTAAGAAAGATATTTAAGAGCTATAGTAATATATTAAAATAAGGTTACTTATTAAGAAGTATAAGATATAAAAAAGTAATAAAGAAGTAGTGTTAAAGGCCTATTGGCTTAGCGACTAAGGCCTTTAGGCTAGGGTATTTAAGATTATAAAAAAAAAGATAAGCAGTATACTAGATATATATAAGTATAGCTAATAAGCTAGAAGACTATCTAGAAGTATAGTGTAAATACTGCTTACTTAGCGTTAAGGCTAGCGTCCTTACTACCCTTAAGTAGCTTCTCTACCTACTTACCTTACTTATTTACTTACTTATACTCTTTATTAGGATATAATATAATTATAGCGTTATTAATATATACTTAGACTTTTTACTAAAAGACACTATAGTATTATTTATAAGTTAGTATTAAATTAGCAGTATATAAGTAGTAATAAAGGAGTATATATATAAGCTATTAAAAAAGCTATAGTCTTAATTAACTAGGTTATAAATATCTTTATAAATAGAGGGGTATATTATAGTAGGTTTTATATAGCCTCTATAGCTAGGGTAATAGTGGCTAGTGGCTATAATCCTTATACTAACATTATTACTAAGCGCTTTTCTTTATATTTATCTAGAGACCGGCTACTATAATTACTTTCAGCCTTAATTAAGCACTTCTTACTATAAAGGGCTAACCCTACGCTCCTTACCTATAACAGTAACTAATATACTTTACTAGGCCTATAGCGACTAGGTATACCTCTAAACCTTTTAGTTACCTCTATTTTTAGGCTTTAGTTTAAATAACCAATAACTACTTATCATTTTTAAAGCTAAAAGGTCTTTTTAAGATATATATTTAAGAAATAGTTTTTAAATTTACTATATAAAACTTAAAACTACACTAAGATAAATATAAGATATAAAGCTAAGGGATAAAATTAAGAGGTAAAATTATAAGGTAGAATTAAGAGATAAGATTAAGAGGTAAGATTAAGAGGTAGGATTAAAAGGTAGAATTAAAAGTAAAATTAAAAGGTAGGATTAAGAGGTAGGATTAAAAGTTAGAATTAAGATATAGAATTAGGAGGTAAAATTAAAAGGGAGGATTAGAATATAGAATTAAGAGGTAGAATTAAAAGGTAGAATTAGAAGGTAGAATTAGGAGGTAAGATTAAAAGGTAAAAGTAAGAGGTAGAATTAAAAGGTAGAACTAGGATATAGAATTAAGATATAAAGTTAGGAAATATAATTAGGAGATAAAATAAGTTAATACTAAGGCTTAGTCTCTATCTATATTAGGTTCTCTAGTGTCTAGAGGTGTCGTTAGGATCAGCAGGCTGATCAGGCGTGTATCAGGCTAAGGTTCTGCAGCTTCTTATAACGTCCAAACATTTAAGAGTGGTAACCTAAACTTTGGTATCCCAGTTGGTGGTGGAAAGTTCTCGGATGAGGCAAGAGCCATACTGTTACGTCATTGGGTTTGACATCAAGTTACACTCGCCCTCTGCTTCACTTCTCCAGCATGCGCTCTATCATCCTGTTCTTAGCGACTCTCGCCGATGCCGCATCAGGTGGCAGATTGAGCCAAGCAATTTAGAATTAGGAGGTTCTCTCGCCTATCCCAACTGCACCCCGCCAAGAGCATTCTGTAGTCGCACTCTCCGATACCAGACTCGCCATAGTTAGAGGAATTCTACTAAACCTAGACACTAAAGCTGGCTTTAACACAACGGCATTTATATAATACTACGACATTCCTGCCGACTTATGGTCTGAGCCAATTGACGCCCCCATCCAGGTCAATCATCCCAACGTTGCGGCCGTGGATGGAGAAATCTTCCTTTTAGGGGGTCTGTCAGTTGCATCGGACGGGGCTTGGCGCGCCTTCCCCGACTCGTGGAAGTATATGATGGGAATTTCTAGCAAAAGGTTAGAGGAAGCCTGTTGACAAAGTTTCTGTTTGAATAGCGGAGTCTGGTAAAGGGGGCCTTTTACGGTGATTAATACTTCTATCGTCAGAAGGCAAAGCTCCCATCCCAGCCCCACCTTCCAGAACAAAGTAGATCCCAAGTGGAACGGCGTTCCTCTGTTTTTCCTATTTTAAACTATACTAAATAAAGTTCATAGCGCTTAGATATATATTAACCCCCCCTCTCTACTTATCTTACTCCTACTAACCTCTAGGTGGTTACCCTCTAACTTATCTAGGTGGAGTATTTTATAACTGTTACGATGTTGACTATCGCCGAGCTATCGGAGTTATCGGGCTTAACCCCGATAACTCACCACCGGACCATTGGACCTCTAACCCTCCGATGGATCTACCTAAGTAACGATAGATAATAGCTGGCCGCGCAACCAGCCAGCCGCAATAGCTCCTTCTATTTAATATATATAATAGAGAACCACTAAGTTACCCCTACTATTCGTTACAGCCACTAATATATACGGTTAACTGTATCACTAACCCTAGTAATTCTAACACTAATTAGTAGTTATTTTTACTAGTAACTACTTAGTGATATTTACTATAGATTAGTAAGGCTTTATAAGAAAAAGTTATTTATATTATTAATTATTTATAAGGCCTAAAGTAGGTAACTACTAAAAAACGTTGCTATAAATAACCTTATAATATCGATTTTACTATATACTTATTATAGGTTAATTTATATTACCTAGTAACTTATCCCCTTAATTTATAGAGAGTAGTATAAATTTATATTTTTTATATAACTAACTAACTTTATTACTTTATAAGAAGTTACCTCTTAACTATAAAAAACACCTAACTTTATATACTAACTAATAGTTAAATTATTAACTACTTAATTAGTAACTATTACTTTATTACCTTTTTTTTTCCCTTACTATAATATCTAGTTACTTACTTTTTTTTATATATATCTATTTTCCTTACTATTAATAGTAACTTTACTTTAGTTAATATAATTACACTTTTTTTTTTACTTAAATTTCTATTTCTTTAAGCGCTACTATAATAGTAAGTATTTTACCTAAATATCCTTTTAAGTCTACTACTATAATAGCACCTCCTTTTTTTATTAAGGCCGTATTTAGCGCTATAATAAGCTAGACCTTAAGTCGCTTTTACTAAGTATTATTTAAGTCTGCTAACCTGATAGCACTAAGTTTCCCCCCCTATCTCTGCTATTAAAAACGGCAGAAGGGCCATATCTGCCCCTACAGCAGCGTAAGGCTATATCTGCCCCTACAGCACTATAGGAGATATCTACACCTAAGAAGCGCTAAGTCTACTAAAGTCTGCTACCGTAACGGCACTATTACCTATAAGCTTAACCCTAAGTCGCTTTTTCTTAAATACCTAAGTCTATATAGTTACCTATACTACTAGCAGTAAATCCCTTAATAAATATATATACCCTTTAGTCTGCTAGAGGAAATATATATATTTAAAAGGTAGTTAGGCTAACAGAAGGTAACTATAAGTAAGCCCTTAAGATAAGTAACTATAATAACCTTATAAGTAATAAATCCTATAGTATTAATAATAGTTAATATAAAAAGAAATATAGTAAATATAAGTAACCTGCTAATATAAAACAGTAAGTAGTAAAAATTAATAACTTATATTTAGTATTAAAAGCCTTTTATAAGTATATTATCTCTACCTAATAAGGAGATAACTATATTATAGACCTTTTATATACCTTTATACTAAAATAATAAAGCCTTACTTTTACTACTATTACTACCTATTATATTAGTAAGTATAAGTATAATAACTATCTAGACGGTAAAATATAGTTATAAGCCTAAAAAGATTTTTTTAACTAACGTATATGTATAGCAAGCGACGCATTATAGCGAGCGACACACCTTAAGAAAAGTAGGGTATCTCTAGCTGGCCTGCATGCAAAAACACTGTTAGGGAATTGTTAAGGCCCTTACTAATTATGTAACAGTGTTTTTGTATGCAGCCCAGCCAGAAATACCCTACTTTTCCTAAGGTGCGTTGCTCGCTATGATGCGTCGCTCGCTATACATGTACGTTAGTCTATTAACGACTTTAAGTTATTATACTGTAATATAGTAAATAAACTTTATAACTGCTTTATTAAATAAAGAGTCTAGATTAATTAAAGGAAGAACGCATTAATTACTTAATAGATATATAAAACAACCTATAAGGAGGAACGTGTCGTTTAGAATAACAAAATAATTAAAACAGCTGTATAATCACTATATAAGCTCTGCTAACAGCTTAATAACCCTAATTTTATTAATAATCTTAAAGATTAAAGGATACTACTATATATATAATAGACGCTTACTTTAGGAAACACGCCGGTAATAACCTATAAGACTTTATATAATAACCTATTATTTATACCTCTACCTTTAGCCTTATTACTACTAAAACCCTATATTGCTATATTAGTCTACACCCTATATGTTATAACTACTAAGCCCTTATAAGAATTATTATTAACAGTAGTAACGTTATATAGCTTGTCTCTAAAGTAATTAATAGACCTTATAAAGCTATACTCTAATAACTTAAGCTTAAAGTATAGCGGTAGCCTATATAAAACTATTAACTTAAAACTCTTTATTTTTTATAACTTATATATCTATATAGGTATATTATAGAAACACTATAAAGTAGTAGTAATAGTAATACTATAAGGTAATATATATAGGTATTACTTATTTTTATTATATAAGATAATAGTTAATTTTAATAGTCTTATAGTAAAGCTAAAAAAACGATTTAAAAATAATAAGGTATACCTTACCTGCTTTAAGAAGCTCTGCTATACCTCTTTTAGCTTAATTACTTATAAGAACCCTAATAAAAGTAAGCTTAAGGTCTTTAAGTTACTTATTAAGAAGGTTAACTAACTTATTAAGGTAACTATATATAACAGTCTACCTAAGGATAAGGAATACTGCTAGTAACTTATTACTTACTATAGCGGTATACCTAAGTGCTTAGTGGCTTTACTCAGCCTACCGGCTATATTTACCGGCCTCTATACGTAATTATATAGCGGTATAGTAAATGCCTTACTTTATTAAGAAATAAGAGTATAATACCTTATTACTAAACCTACCCCTAATAATAACTAATACTAGGTTAACTGTAAGTATAATAGTTAACGTAACCGTTAAGCAGACTTATAGCGATAATATAGCTTTTTATAAGGTAACTATATTAAAAACCTATACTATAGTAACTTAAAGAAACAGTGCTTTATTTATAATAAAACAGGTTATTAGTTAATATAGTATATATAAGAAAAACGATAGGCTTTATTTAACTAATATAAAAGCACTTACTTTACTAACGCCTTATAAGCTATATTTAGCTACTTTCTTATTAACTATAAAGGTAATAACCTAAATTATCTTAAAAAAGTAAGTAGTAATAAAGACTTATACCTACTAGATAATAAAGACTATAAAGATACAACGTTTTTTATATCTACCGCTTTTTTTAGTAACAGCTTAATTAATAGTCTTTCTACCTTTTTAAAGTTATATAACTAAGTAACTCTTTATACTATTACTAGTATAAACCTATATAATAAAAAGAAATATATTAAATCTATTAAAAATAGTAATATTTTTACCCTTAATAACCGCTATTCTATAAAGACCTTTTAGGGTATTATTCTAAATACTAAGGCGGCTAGAGTATTTATAGCTGGCTAACAGTAATACTTTACCTTTTAAAGGCACCTTAGCTATAAGATACTACTAGATATTGCCTACACTAGTAAAGTAAATATTTATTTTAGTAGTAGTAAATACTTTAAATCTACTAGTGTGATTTATATATCTACCCTACTTAGTTAACTGCCTTTTTATATTATAACCTTTAATATACTATTTCTCTTTTATTTATAAGATATAGACTACCTTAATATAAAATTTAATAACCTTACTAACTAACTTATTATTAGAACAATAGGTTATATTATCTTTTTATATAATATAAAGAGATAAATATAACAGTATATCTTATAGAAGTAAGAATATAAGATATAAGGGGTAGAGGTATATCTAATATAAGGATATATAA
>MU843668.1:0-59663 GCA_030867255.1 Colletotrichum somersetense | reverse complement strand
TGCCGCCCACCCATATACAACTTTCAGCCTCGCTGGATAATTCGGATGCGCTGGATTCATCCGGACTATCTGTTTGACCGGCATCCGTATTTTGCGCCTGCTGTATATGCTTTATAGTGGCGAAGGTGCTGTTAGGCGATAAAGGGACCTTTTTCCTCTTGCGTGACCGCTGGTCTTCTAACTGGGCCTTTAACGCGTTGACTTGCCTTTCTAGAAGTGCCCTTCTAGATGCCTCCTCATCATACCCCTTTTGTACCTTTCTAGTCAGGTGACGAATAGTATGGGTATCTAACCCATCCTTGGCCAGCTGGGTTAACTAGTGTAGTTGATGCTGTAGATCGGCAGACCGATAAGGGGTTGACTATGGGACGATAGATACGGCTTTATCCCACTGTTGGCTACTGGGCTGGCTGGTCTGCTGGCTGGTCTGGATGGTCTGCTGGGCCTTGGTTACTAAGGGGTTGGATAGAGGCTGCCTTATAGTAACTGGCTATAACCTAGCTGCCTTCTAGCCACTTTTAACGTTCTGGATAGTAATAGATGCCTTACAGGCCTTAAAATAACACTCTAGAAATACCCTTTTTCTAGCTATAGTTAAATCCGTTATCCAGTCATCTAGATATCTAACCTCCTTACAATAGGCCTGCTTTAATAGGCTAAAAACAGCCACATCTAGAGGTTAGAAGACAGCAGAGGAGTGTAGCGGTAGAAATAGCAGATAGATACAATACTGTTAGTATTCCTATATAAAGTTAATAGATATATAGCTTTAATACCTATTAAAAACCAGCAGTCTGGCTGCCTTTAGCTTGCTAGGTATAGTGCCTAGGATAAAGACCTTCTTTAACTATTTAAGGGCAGTTTTCTCAGTCGTCCAGCCATTATCTATATATATAAAGTGTTATCCTTTATATCTAGATAGGTTAGATAGGAACTACTAGGCCTAGACTGACTTGCCCTTATATATAACCAGTAGGCATAGGGACCTCCTATCAGCAGCCACACACTTAATAATAGATACCTATACCTAGGATCCTAGCTGCTTTTTCTAGATATATTATAATACTAAAGAACCTAGAACTAGCCTATTGGCTCCCTTACCCTCTATTATACCAGTTTTATCTATATTCTATTAGTTAGATAGATAGATTCCCTAGATAGTAGGGATACTGACCAGATAATAGAAGAAATCCTAGATAACCTTAGGAGAATAGGCTGCCTATCGCTAGGCATCTATTACTCTAGATCGCCTGGTTCTAATTAATAGGTTTTACTATAGGAATTAGCGTATCTACTTCCTTCCTATACGTTACTGCCTATCGCCTATTATACGCTCTATTAGTCCCTTTACTTATTAATAGGTAAGGGGTCTACTAAGGGATTCTTGAAGGGATATATGGGCAGCCAGATTATCCTCTTGGATTTGAGATAAGTGCTGTCTGTGAATAAAAGCCGTATTTCTGCTTTGCCTGCTGTGGTATTAATGCCGAAGTGTTGGGTATGGTATACCCTATATATGAGCAGCAGTCTGGATGCTTTGCCTATTCAGCACATCTTGAAGGGCCTGTTGAAGCTTAAATTCGGTATATTGCTTCATGATAGGTTGATAAAGATATTCTGAAAAGATGGCGTTGTTTGGATGTAAATGGATAATGCTGTGATAGTTTGAAAAAAGTGGTGATGTTGATGGAAGGGGATAGATGCGGTAATTTCGGATGGTTCGGATATAGGGGTGGGTCGTATATAGGGTGGGGTATAGTAACTTCCTCCCCCCGCCTCGCCACGATCCTGCCCGAACGTTGATTTTCAGCGACTCAATCACAACCCGAGATCCCAACGATCTCGTTAGGATTAGTCGTGTGGGAATTGATGATCCGCTATTTGCTGCCTTGGCTTGGATGAAGTCGTATGCTTTTCGTTCTGAGGGAGCTCACGTTGGAAACCACCAACTCCAATCGTCTCTATTAGTACCAATCGACCGCAACGACAATCGAACCAAATTTATGGCTCGCTACCAGGGCGAACTCGTTCTAGTCGAGAAAAAAGATTGCACGGCCGCACGGAATCAAGTGGCGCAGCTAAACATTCTCAAAGCGCGCATCGACAAAATTGTTGCCCGTCTCCAAACTCCAAAGAAGCCACCAGGCCTGAGAACGCTTCCATGCCAAGGAAGTGTTGTCATTCGAGACAAGCCCAGTGCCGAGGACAAGACCACGTGGACGTACAACATTGTGTACCGCGCCGATTACCCACGTTTCACCTCCCTTCGGAATCTTCTAAGCCAAAAGAAGACAGTACCTGGAAACCGCAACCCAGCAAAGGCCCATTTTCCACTTGGGAAACAATTCATCTTGGCCCAAACGCTCGCTCGCGCAATCATGTATCTTCACTTGGCCGATTGGTTGCATAAGGCCGTCCGAAGTGAGAACGTGGTCTTCTTTGTCAATGACGAGAACCAAATCCAGACACATTTGCCCTACCTCGTGGGCTTTGAGTACTCCCGGCTCGACGTGACCGACGAGCAGACGGAGAACGTTGAGTACAAGCCTGATCATAGGTTCTACCGCCATCCAAAAGCCATGGTCGTCCCTGTCTCCGGCCTCCAGCAGCCGCTAGGTGGGCCCGGGCGGTACTCCAAGGTGTATGACATCTACTCTATGGGTGTGGTTCTCTTAGAAATCGGGAGCTTCATGTCAGCGAGGTCGATAACAGAGGAGTACGGATTGTCGAAACTAGCAACGTTGGTAGACATTCGTAACGTCTTCATCGAAAAGGCCATTCCAGATTTGCGGTCTACTATGGGAGATACTTATGCGGGTGCCGTCCTGACCTGCCTCGATGGCTCACTAGACATGTTTGTTGATCGGTCGCTTCATCGGGCTTTCTACGAAAACGTTGTCTGCCAACTAGACACTTGTTCGGCGTAAAGGGGTCAGACGTAATTTCACAGGTTACATACAGTATTGTACATGAATTTAATATGATAAGAAAGAGATTGAGGTTGTTTGAAGAATTGCGAAACATCATCTCCCAAGGTTAAGAACAGTTACCTGACATATAAGTTAAAGCACCCACTTTCCGCCCACCCCTGCATTCCGCCCACCCAAAAATAAAGCCGTCATAACTAACACCACTTTATTTAATTAACTATTAATAACCTCTTAATACCACGATAATACAGCTTTCGGCATGAAAACACAATTGGTGCAGGCATTACACTTAGCCCTCGTTGATGACATCCCAAGGGATTGTTCTCGAGCATTGAAACAAAAATAAGCTAGCGGTAGTCTAAAATTTAGAAACTTGTGGCTAATCTTGTGAAGATTGCTCGCGGGCGAGAAAAGATCTGCTTTCCTCGTCATCATCAACGTGCTTGCCGGGCAAGCCTCCCGAGCCTGCCCGAGAGAGTGCGAGTGACGCCAACCCACAGATTATAAAGGACATGACGTAAGGCAATCCTTTCCAAATTCCGTCAAGTCTCATGCTCCAGCCGAAGGTTTTAGCAACGATAGGGCCTGCAAGCAAAGAGCCCAATGTGTCCATCATGGAAAGCGTTGTAAACAACGTGCCAACCATGTCCTTTTCAACCAGGGAGCTAAGAAGCGATCTAGCAAAAGAGCTAAACCCATTTCCAAGAGTATAAAACACCAAACCTAGATAAACGGTTTAGTCATCTTGCTAATAGAGACTTTAGGTGAGTGGAGTATGAGTACTTACCAACAACAACAACTGAAAGGTTTGGAGCCAGGACTAAAATTGCAAAGCATATCATTATGAATGCGATGCTCAGTCGTGAAAGCAAAAAGTCCTTTACTCTTGCAGAAAGACCTAATTTTTTAGAAACGAAGAGGTCTAAAAGAGGCAAGATAGCGATGAAGGTGACCAGCTGTGCAAAAGCCCGGACCGACAGAAGAATGCTGGCCTTGTAGTATTTAGTCAAATGATAACATCTAAAGAAGGTCTTAATGGAACAAATTAACTTGGCAATAGGTATGCTGTATCTCGTTGATAGATACTGTAGGAGAACGCCCAGCGATTGTCGTGAGAAGTCAACCACTAGAAATGTTAAAACTAGAAACAAGACGCTTCGATGGCTGGCGATGAATTTTAGAGTCTTATATACATGCTCGAGGAGCCTTCGAAGTGTTCTCTGGAGACTTAGATCGTCCGAGAGGTCTTCATGTTCCGATTCAATTGCTCCTCCTTCACCACGATGGAGAGTTTCTGGGATCGTTCCAGCGAGGATAGCAGTGATGACTGTGCAAGCTGTTGACATGTGTCAAAAAAAGAATTCCATAAACAGAAGAGTGCTGTTCTTACCCAATCCCAGGAGCAAAGGAAGCCATAGACTGTTGGTCATCAAGACAGATCCTGTCGCTGGGCCAACGAGTTCCGCCACAATTAGAGCCGCCTGGGCGTAGAAGAAAATGTTCGACCTGGTTTGACGGAGTGTCAGCATACAAGGACGTAGCATTCTTATATATCTTTACTTACCTATACTTTTCAGGCGATGCATCTGTGATAATCATCATTGACACAGCACCAGTCACCGTACTCCCGCCTCCAATAACAAGAAAAGCCGAGGACAGCCAGATGAGTTTGAGGGGGAGCTCCGCCCAACCTGCGAGTTGTGTCAGTCAAATAATGGTACGATGCACCGTGTCACCTACAGATGAAGAGAACCCAGCAAGCGCCCAAGACTTGACCCACAAGGCTGAGGAACAGAACTCGTCTGCGGCCCTGCTTATCGGCGAGAACGCCAAACCAAATGGCCAGTACCAAGCCGGGAATGCCGTCGAAGAATGTTTGCCAACCAAATAGTTCCGCCACGACATCTTGAACGACAGGGTCTTTACACATTTCTTCGGAGGGCCTGCCAACGAGGCCTGTGCTGTTGACTTTGTAATACTGTCGACAAACGATGTTCTCGAATAGCTGCGTTTGAGGAGCCAGAGACATGCCGTAACCGAGGCCATCAATAAACAACATCATGGCGACCATGACGATAGGTCTCCAATAAACGTTGTTTACATCTTCAACTTCGTATTCATGCGCGGACCCCTCAGTCGTGCGTCTTCTACTTGCACAACCCATTTTGATGCTGAGACTGTCAGATTGAGAGTATTTCCAAGGGCGGGTGGCGGTTATTTCGTAGTGCCAAGAAGTTGTTGTGAGATGTGGGAGTGGTGGCCTGATCAGTGTATGTTGGCGGACGCTTGCAATAAAAGCGAAGGCAGCAGCTCTCTTGGCGACCTGAATGCTGGTGTAACGTGGATCCTGATCGCTCGCTCGCTCACTTTTGCTAAGCGAAATGATAATGCATGGTCAGCTGACGCTGCATGTTGTTCTATTCATCTATTGGTAGGCAATCAATGATAAGTGATCAGATAGTGTCAGGTTGATGGACTCTTCACTTGTCACAACAGCTCTCATGTAGAAAGACATAAAACTTTCGAATAATGGTAGTTGAATACAATATAGGAATGGGCATATCACTACAAAATATCAACGACAGCAACTTGCCGTATGCAAAAATAATTACCATCACCTTCTCAGCAGAAATGTCATCCATACCGCCACGTCGGCTAGACCCAATCTTGGCATGCTATCTCCATGCAAGTAGTCAGAAGGCCACTGTCGAAACACGTTTCGCTCATAGACTCAGCATATGCGACGCCTAGGCAATACCGCAAGAATCGAAGCTTCTAGACATCGGCTGTGGTCAGGGAGAATCAACCCTCGTACTTGCAGAAGCTGTAGGCTCGACAGGCAGCATCACCGGCGTCGACAGTGCGCCTCCTGACTATGGCGGTCTCTACACCGTCGGGCAGGCCCAGGCAGACATTCTGGCTTCAGCCCTTGGCCATCGAATCACTTTTGAATGCGCCGATACAACATAATGGCTACAGGAACGCAAGAGAGCGTTCCTAAAATCGTCCTCCATTGCCCCTTCCTGCTCGGAACAGGGCTCTGCATTGTCCTGGACTAGCGCAGCTAACGCCAGGCTTGGAAAGCTAAACACGATCGAGTTTGACGGTGCTGTCTTCTGCCACAGCCTGTGGTATTTTCCGTCAACTAGTGCTGTACGCGAGCTTCTGGAGACCTTGGCTGCCGCCAACATTTCGCGCATCTATGTAGCGGAATGGAGTGGGCAGGCCCGAACGGCAGCGCAGGAGCCTCACGCGCTGGCGGCCGAAGCGGAGATGAAGCTGTATTCTCTCCGATCTGCGCACTACGTACCCCGGCTTGACGAGCAGAACGTGCGTGGCGGGGCTTTACTCCCGGACGACTTGGTGGCCCTGGCGGGACAGGCTGGGTGGAGTGTTGCCGGAAGGGGCTTGGTATCAACACCATTAGCTATGAGGGATGGGTACTGAGAAGCCCAGTATGTGCTGCGAGGCAGGTTCGAGGATGATGTAGACGCGGTGGTGAAAGATGCGACTGCAAAATGTGAGTTGCTGGGATATCGGAACAAGATCGCGTCAGCTGTGGAGGCACTGGAGGCGAATGGCGGCAGCGTGGAATGTATGGACACTGCATGGATAGTACTGGAAAAACACTAAGTCAGAATGCCTATTTTTACCAATAAACTTTAAATTCCATCCCTGTTCTCCTTACAGCTAGCTCTGTGCGCATATTCCTGTGTGGGTGCAAAAGCGGAAACACGATAGGCGACCTCGGAACAATCGCTTAGCTGTGGGACTGAAAGGTCTAGGCACAGGCTTGTTGTGTCGATAAGCGTCAGCATCGAAGGGTTACTATGCAGAGTAAGCTTGCACCATCAATCCAACGCCCTTCGTCAAGGGTCACTAGTTGCATTTTGTCAGGGGTAGGTAAAGTGTAAGCTCACAGCAAGTGAGCTTACAGGCAGTGAGCTCAGCCGCTGATGTCTGTTCAGACTTGTAATGCCTCTGAGGCCGGATTAATAGCTATTTGAACGAAAGCATGGCTATTAGCTTGACATGTTATCAATCAAAATAATTATGTCTCCCAAGTTTCATCTTTATGATCAGTGGGTCAACAGCACAAAGACGAAGAAACGGTACCAGCAACAATCATACATATCATCGCCATGTCCCATCAGCAGCAGCAGCAGCAGCAGCAGCAACAGGGACTTGCTCCCACCCGACAATGGCCTTGGTTGCGCAACTTTCACTACACCCCATTTCTCATAGTAACTTTTATTATTCTTCTCCTTCTCCAACTTGTACATCCTGCTGTCGCTGAAACATCTCAATACTGCCGACGCGGGCATGATGCCAACGAAGTCGATTTCTGCGTTGGCGTCAGCATATTCCACAATCACTCGACAGCCTCTCATGACCTCTATCTCAGATTTCATGTGACTCAATCCTCATCTGGCAAAGGCTGGAACGCCATTGGCACCGGACCAACCATGGCTGGCGCACTCATGTTTATAGTGTATGGCGACCCGCTGTCAGGGAGAGATCCGACAGTCAGCGTCCGTACCGTGACCAGCAACAGCCATCAACCCCCACGGCCAGTAAAAGCCGTCGACACCGGGCTTGCGAATGTCCGACTCATGCAATCCGAGTGGCTTCAGACCAAGGGAGCAGATAACGCCGTTGTCTTTGTGGCTTCTGTTGCCGCCGTCTGCTACGGGTGTTCGCGCTGGCCAGGGTCGCCTATCGACGTCTCGGACACCTCTCACCCGTGGATCTGGGCGTGGAACGACCGCCAGGATATGTCCCGAGCAGACTATGCCGTGGATGCCGGTATGGAGGTTCATAACTTTGGGGCGGGTGGTTGGGGGCTTTTCTACGTGGATATGCAGCGTTCGACGGGCCACAGTGCTTTCCTGCCTCAAATACAGCCGGCCGTGGCGGCTATTGGAGCCTCGACGTTTCCTGGCGAGACATCAACGTCTCTTTCGAATGCAGAGATTACATCCTCGGGAATAATGCCTTTGCTCGTTGCTCTTGGAAGGTTCGGCCTTGGCCTCGGTCTTGTCCATCTCCATGCATTTTTCATGATCACGGCGTTTTTGGTTCTTTTTCCTATGGGTGTGGCAGCTATTGCACTAGGCTCATCCAGTTCATTCCGGTACCATTGGGTCTTGCAAACACTGGCATCATCTTTGGCAGCCATGGGCGCAATCGTCGGAGCGATGATAAGTCACACGCAGCCTTTCTGGACCTCTCACCAAATAGCTGGGATTATTATTCTACTATTGATCCTGATGCAGGTGGTACTGGGACTGAGGCATCATTTCGTCTTTCTTCGTATCAGACAGCGAAGTTGGGTGTCTCACGTGCATATCTGGTCAGGCCGGTGTATATTAGTTAGCGGCCTTGGTAACATCCTTAGCGGCATGGCGACGACTGGACATGCGACTGGCGGAGGCATCTGGCTGGTACTCGTCTTCATGTTGCTGAGCGCAGCATCGCTTGCGCTGTGGATTTATATCGCCAGGCGCAGGTTAAGAATGGCGTCTCCAGGCTTTGGGGAAAATGCAACAGGAGCGGCAGCGTGGAGACGTGTAGACGCCTCGAACTTTGCCTTAGGTGACGATAGTGACGGGGAAAGCCTGGAAGACAGCAAAGACGAAGCGATGCGGGCCGGAAAGTCCACGTAGAAGGCAATACCACATACTGAGGATGATTTCATGGAAAGAATGATAGGTTGAGAGATGCCGGAATTGAAGACATGCTGTCGAGAGTAGTAATGATAGTCGCTAGTTACATATATACACATAAACGTTTGACTAACGAACCGAACACGTGATAGGTGGAACATGTCGAGGCTAGTCTGATGAAACCCAGGGTTTTTCTGATAGTATTAGCGTCTCATTATTCTCGGTAGGTTATGGTCGACTACGGCTCTTACTGGACAAGCAGTGTGCACTCTCAGACACAAGACCGCATGCCAATTAATTACATTCATCTCGAATGATGCTCATTCCCTCTGGCTGCCTTGTGAATTGACTTGTGGAAGAGCGCCTCGACGTTGGTCAATGTTGATTTCAATTCGTCATTAGGGCTTATTAGCTGCATGTCAACGCCGAAGTCGTAAAGTCTGTCCAGGTCGTGAACTATGCGATCGACCTTGCTGAGGATGAGGTTGTGTGTCTTGGGCAAAGAAGGTCTTCGGTTTCTGGGCGCCCATTCATGGGTCAGCATTGTGTTAGTGTTAATGTTCAACAGTAAAAACTTTGAAATTTGCGCTGACCTACTGGGCCAGAGACACTTGGTGTGTGTTGGTAGACATAATGGTCGGATCGTGAGCGTTGAGTCAAATAGGGCGGCGTGCTTAACGCGTCGATCTCGTCGAGACTTTTGTTGGCACATGCTGATGGTGACGCCGCGATGGTCCAATCTGAATCTTGGAAAAGCTCATTGAAGTCAATGTCTAGCGAACCATGGCTTTCCGCCCCAGCTTGCAGTTCAGAGGAGTTAGCATTAGCAGACTCGGGGACACGGTTATGGTCATCGCTGTTGGTGTCATGGCTTGACGTATCGCCTCCTCGTTGTTTTTGCTTCTGTCCTATGAAGGAAGAAAACAAACCACATCAGTAAGCTCTTTTTTCCATTTGAGGCCTTCCTTTCAGGCCTGGCCAACTGTCGATTGAACTCACTGTAGCGTCGCTGGGCTTCCCTATTCTGGACTTTCCGTCGAGCTTCGTACTCAGATAGTTCCATTGCGGGGCGCAGGCCACAGAAGATGCGGAGAAGCTGGACAACTGGAGAAACAAGAGATATCTGGGGCAGAGTGGGGTGGGAGGGGCCACGGGAGAGCCGGGATGGAATACGTTACATAAATTATTATCGTCACGACATGTTAGCAGCCTCTCGACGGGTATATATGTATGCAAGCTTCACTGCGCCAAGACAAAAGCAACACTGGGTAGAGGCATAAGCAGTTCTGAGAGCCTGGTTTTGACATTTCCGGCTATCTGACGAAACCTCGCTTCCGTATGACGTAAACTGTTAAGTCTTCAGGCTGCTGGAAACTGGTGACTCCAACCAACAGGACCAACAGGACCAACAGGAGCAAAAGGACCAAAAGGACCAATAGGCATACCCCGGTCGTACGAGAAAAAGGTACAGTACATACAACTGCCACATCCCTGGCTGCACTGCTACTGCCTCCCACGCCCATCACTTTCCGAGAATGGCGGGTGCGTATGTGAGCACCTCGTGCCCCAACTCTTAAATGTGGTGTTCGGGACGGGGCTGTTATCGTGGGGTCTCAAACCGGACTGGAGCCTAGACCTGGAGCCTGGACCCCGACTCGACTTCTTACTCTGGCATGTCTGTGGCCCATAGCTGGTACGGGGCACATCTTGCATATCCCGAGTGCGTTTCAACAGCTGTTGGGTGCTTCGTCGAATTCCAAGGGGGGGAAAGCAAGATGCGATTGCAATGGTGAACGTGCTTGTACGAAAGCCACTCGTCCAGCATGGGCTTCTGCTGCTGTAAGGCTCGTGCCGAAACCTCCCAGACGTAGGCGCAATGACGACGGTGGTAGTCGTCAACCATGAAGGCTACCTGGTGCTCCCCGCGCCTCATAACCTCATCTGGCATCTCGTGCATGGCGTCAATGTCGTAATACCACTTCCAGTTGTAAGTCGAGAGATACATCTCCGAGTGCTCTTCGTCGTAACATGCGGCCGGGACCCACTGTTGGATCATGGTATCGTATCTGCACCCATTGCTTCTCGCCTGTGCCGGCGTTTCGCCACAGTCGCCAATCCGCCTGACTTCGCTGACGGCGGGCGCGGCACCCTGCATGGCCATTCTCGTTGCTGTTGAACCAACGATGAAGCCGAATAAAGAGGCCACCGCCATAATAATGGCAGCTATCGTGGCAATCGCGCATGAGGAGATGTACGGCCTCAAGCCCAACCTCGAAGCCGTGGGCGGATCGCGTAGCTTCTTCTCTGTTGTCGCGTGGAATTCCGTCTGTAATGCCCCTTCACTTTCAGGCACATTGTTGTACTTGTAGTCCATCCTGGCTACGATGCCTTGTCGCGATTCAGCTGAACTGATTGTATTGACTCGGTCGAGCAGCCACCGAGGGGGCTTTCAAGGGGCAAGGGGGGGTCGGTTCTCCGTGTCCGTCGGTTTCGTGGTGGCCTGGACGTGACAGCTGGTTCGCCGTCCATTCGCATACGCCCTTGCATCTACTGCAGTAAAACAGGGACATTCTCTGGATTTATTGCCACACATTGAATGGCAAGGATACTGATCTCTGACAGAACTGCTGGCTCGCTGCTTTCTTGTTAGGCAGTAGGTATCTAGAAGAAAAGCATAATAATCATTGGCCGTCATCTCAGCCATCATCCTCCCATATACACGATATTGAATTGCTCTGGTAACCGCCTCATTCAACGTGTTTTTGCCACTGGACCCTTTTCCTGATGGATTAGGCTCAGACGCCGGGTAAGCTGACCTTACCGCTGTGCTGCAATAGTTTTCAAGGGTATTTTGCTTGTCACCTGCTTCATCTAGTTAAACCTCCGTATGCTTGGCGCGCTAACGCTTCGCTGGGTAGAGACAACAATTCTGATTGGAAAAGTTGATTGCAGCCAGAAACATTCCTCACTTGAAGTTTGTACTCGAACACGTCGAATAATGTCCAAGCACCCTGTCGGAAGGTCATTTGTGTGCCCCTTATAGCTACTCATCGCTCTATCTTCCCTTCAGTCGTTTCGGCGTGGTTCCTCTTCGTTTCGACAAGCAGACACGACTCTATGGCCATGCCATCTCTCCACAATGGAATGTTCAATCGAGGCCGATCGTGTCTTTGGGCCCGCTGTTCAGGGTTGCCGTTCTGATTTTGATTTCACGCTCTTGTTCCACGACTCCATCTTGACCATTTTACCCTCGGCTGTGTTGATCATCTTGGCATCTATCCGAATTACAACACTTATTTATCGGCCCACCTTTGCACGCCTCGACCGTCGATACTATTCCAAGCTGGTGAGTAACGCCTTGTTCCGCGAGTAGAAGGGTGAGATTGGCGTAATATTGACACGGCGTAGGCCGTCACCTTTCTATCAGCCGCTTTGCAATTGGCTCTACTCATCCAACGATGCCTTACAGAAGAAATCAAAACGGCTGCATCAGTCCCAGCAGCCGTTCTTGCATTCGCCGCTGCTTGCGCTCTTTGCCTTCTCTCCCCTATCGAGCATAGAAAATCATGTCGCCCCTCATCCCTGGTCATGGCTTACTTATTTATTGCCATCTTAACCGAAATCGCCCGCGCGAGGACATACTTTCTCATGGGCCAAATAGCCGCCGCCGCGATTACGACTACCGACTGCCTTGTAAAAGTTCTTCTCGCCGTACTGGAAGGGCAGAAAAAGGTGCTTGACATGTATTCGGATAGTAAAGGGCCGGAAGATCTTGCAGGACCTATCAGTCAGAGTTTCTTCCTCTGGTTGAATAGTCTCTTCCTCACTGGCTACAGACGCACCTTTGCCGCCCGAGACCTGGGTATGATCAGCAGCCCTCTGTACACTCATAGTATTTTTCACAGGTTCGAAAGTGTAGCAAAAGGTCGCATCGGTAGGCTGTATCCCACCTTTTACCAAGACGCTGACTTTTCTGACCTGATAGCCCGTTCCGGCAATGGCTTTGCTCTCCAGACATTTACCTCGCTGGGATGGCACGCGCTTGCGCCAGTGATCCCGAGACTGGCGGTGACCGGTTTCACATTTGCCCAATCCTTCCTAGTCACAGCTCTGCTAAACTACTTGGAGCACGGGAAAAATAGACCAGCAAGTCATGGGTACGGTCTTCTTGGGGCCTGTGTATTTGTGTACATCGGCATAGCTGTGCGGCAAGCTCTGTCCCTGGCTGTTATACCCGGCTAACCCCTTCCAAGGTTTCTAACAGCTGGTATTGGCGCTTGACATACAAGTCTGTTTCGATTGTTCGTGGCGGCTTAGTTGTGGCCATATTCGAAAAGGTGCTACGACTGCCCGAAGATGACAGGATCGAGTCCAAGGCAACCACACTGATGATATCAGATACACAGCGCATCGTCAGTGGCCTTGCCTTTATCCATGAACTGTGGGCGGGCATATTGGAGACTGCATTGGCAACGTATCTTCTGCAGCGAATCATGGGCGTTTCTTCGGTGGCCATGCTTGGACTTGCACTCGGTGAGTAATGAATTGGGTTTGTTTTTTTATTGGAAAATAGCTGATCACCTTTATGGGGTAGCTTGCGGTGTGTTGTCATCTGTCGTGGCCAACAAAATCAGTTTGCAGCAACAAAAGTGGCTGAGAGCTATGGAACAGCGCATCGAAGCGACCAAACGACTCCTTGATTCTCTCAAAGCTGTAAAGATGCGTGGGGCAGAAGACAGAGTCAGCGAGGTAGTCAATGAACTGAGAAGGCTGGAAATACGGGCAGCAAGGCTATTTCGGGCTCTCATCACTGCTTCTGTTTTTCTCTGTGAGTAGTCGAGCTCCCACTTGCCTTTCCAACCCTGCACGAGCTAAGATGAAGGTAGCTTACAGCACCGTGACGCTTTCGCCACTACTCGTTTTTGCGGCTTACATCGGCGTCAAAGGCGAAAACAGTACTCTAGACTCGGCAACAATGTTCTCTTCTCTTGTCCTTATTGCGCTTCTTGGGGCTCCTCTGATCCACCTCTTTCAAGCTATGCCGGCTCTTGGTGCAGCTCAAGGATGTTTTGTGCGTATTCATGCGTTTCTCGAGACTCCAGAGGGGCTTCAATCTACGACAATCAGTGTACCGAACAAAGAGTTTCATGACTCTGACAGCAAAGCATTGTCCGCCATCGCGGGTAGCGGTAGAAATGCCATATCCATCCGAAACGTTTCCTTGGGATGGTCTCATGAGGATGTTTTACTCAAAGACATCCACCTTGAGGTGAAGCGCGGCTCTTTCGTTGCCCTAATCGGCAAAACCGGGTCTGGCAAGTCACTTCTCCTGAAATCAATCATCGGAGAGGTAAAATCTATCCTTGGCACCATTGATGTGTCCCTTGAGAACATTGCGTACTGCGGCCAAGCGCCCTGGCTGGAGAACATGTCAGCTGAGCAGACTTGGACCCAGTATGGAGGACAGGATACAGAGTGGCTCGCAGAAGTCCTTGACGCCTGCTTTCTGGACGACCTCACGAGCTTGCCTGACTACAAAACTGGTAACATCGCTAGCGGTGGAGTCCGTCTCAGTGGCGGACAACGCCAGCGGTTGGTAAGTCTATATCTATCCGCGTAATTGTGAAATCTCAGAAGCTTACTTCTTTTTCTTCCAGGCGTTAGCCAGATCAATCGTACTTCGAAAAGAAGTCGTTTTGTTGGATGATGTGTTTAGTGCACTGGACCGTACCACGAGACAGCAAATATCAACACGGCTTCTGGGCCCTCGCGGGCTTCTGCGGAGACTGGGAACAACAGTTTTATTCACGACCCATGATGGTAAGTCGATTAGGGCGTAATATATGTTTTCAGCGGCTCACACATACTACTACAGCCTCGATAACGACTTTGGCCGATGAAGTATATGAAATCTCCATCGATGGAGGACTTACATCAATCCTCATAAAGAAACCAACCAAGAGCGAAAAGGCAGAAGAAGATCCTATCTATAAAGCAGTGCAAATTGACGGTTCATATACCGATGCAAAGAATAGCATGGCAGTCGGAGCGGCTGCTACCAGGGACGCACAAGAGATTGAAGATGTGGAAAGTAAAGCAGAGAAGCTTGTGTCGGACAGGCAAGTATACTTAAGGTACGCACAAGCTATGGGTTTCAAGAACGCCGGAATATTCTTGTTTCTGGTTATCGGCTTCGCGATATGTCTCAAACTTCCAGGTATGTCAACATACAGACCTAAGGGCTCGGCTGTCAATCATTTCGCCTTGGACGGTCGATCAAATCAGAACTGATAGATGGCTATAGATCTTTGGGTGCAATGGTGGGCGTCCGCTCTTCAGCAAGCCGACAGGCGTGGCAATCACTACTGGATCGGCATGTTCGCACTGCTAGAAGTGTTGCCACTTTTGGTATTATGCCTTTGCGTCTTGTAAGATTGAACGATTTGCGGTCTTGGGCCCTCATATTCACTAACACTGTCCGACAGTCATCTGATGTTTTGTATTGTACCCACATCAGCTTCGTCACTGCATGCCAGTCTTCTTCGGACGATCCTCGTTGCGCCGTTCGCAGTTATCAGTCGCATCGACACGGGAAGTTTGATGAATCGCTTCAACCAAGACTTGATGTTCGTGGACACAATGTTGCCTTTGGATCTATTCAACACCTGCGCCGAGCTTTTCACGTCCACGTTCCAGTTGGTGCTAGTCGCCATAGTCTCCAAGCACGCACTTGCCGTCCTCCCTGTCATATCCGCCGTGCTTTATTCAATTCAACGGGTCTATCTTCGATCATCCAAGCAGCTCCGTCTGCTGGATCTAGACTCCAAAGCAGGTTTACACACCAAATTTGGCGAGACAGCTTCTGGACTTTCCGTCATCCGCGCCAACGGCTGGACCAGTTCGATGCGAGAAAAGTTTATGGAAAAGTTGGACAGATCCCAGGAACCATTCTATCTGCTTTATATGGTCCAAAGATGGCTTCAACTCGTTCTGAACCTCGTGGTAGGGGCGCTCGCCATAACGGTCGCTGGTGTGGCCATTGGGTTGAGAGACAAAATCGCTGCTGGGGCCGTGGGTGTGGCCTTTTTGAACACCACGACCCTTGGCGAGACCCTCACAAACTTCATCATCTCCTGGACGTCACTAGAGACTTCACTTGGAGCTATTTCGCGCCTTAGCACATTTGAGCGGGATACGCCGAGCGAGAATCACAACCAGTTCAATGTGGATGTGCCCGATGAGTGGCCCGGTTTGGGACAGGTCAAGTTTGAGAATGTCTGGGCCACTTACGATAACGGCGACAGTGCTTCCAGTTGGAGACTAAGCGGTGTGACTCTTACTGTGCAGCCAGGCGAGCGAATTGCTGTGTGCGGGCGTACAGGCTCAGGGAAATCAACGCTATTTCTTGCCCTGTTGGGAATGCTGCATGTGCCTGTCGGCAGTATTTCTGTAGACGGTATCGATATAACTGACCTGAACATGGCCCTTCTGCGTCGTCGCTTTCAAGTTGTTTCCCAGGATAGCTTCTTCGAACCGACGTCGACGTTCCGGCAGGAGCTCGACCCCAGCGGCGGAATTACCGACGGAGAGATGGAGAGCACACTCCGAGAAATTCGTGTCTGGGACGTCATCGCAGCTGCCGGTGGCCTTAATAGCAAGAGGGCAGACGCAAAGATTTCAGCTGGCGAGGCCCAGCTCCTATCTATCGCCAGACTCCTGCTTCAAAACCATACGGGAACCGGTGGTATTATCCTACTGGATGAAGCAACAAGCAGGTGAGTAAAGCCGGTGCATCTTACACTAGTACATGGAATCCCGCTAATAGCTAAAATCTTTGTAACGCAGCCTGGATCGGGAGACAGAAGCACACGTCGAAACAGTCATGGCTGCAAGACTGCAACATGCAACCGTCATTTCAATCATGCACCGATTGGAAGCGGTCGCGGCATACGATAAGGTCGCTGTTCTTGATAAAGGTGTTTTGGTAGACTTCGGGGCCGTCGTTGACGTTATGGAGAGATGCGAACTTTTCAATTAGTGAGAAGGCGGCTCGAACAGTCTCAGATGTTTGGAACTCGCGCAGGATGAGAATACTCCGATTTTGTCTTGTTTTCTGGAACCTAGATTTGTAGACTCTTCATATCGGCAACCTTTATAGCAATTGATTTATATATCTGTATGATTAAAGCTGGAAGATGAACGTGGTCTGCTGTCGAGCTCAAGTATCTAGATTGCCCGTGTTATGGTACGGATTGTAGTTGATTAATTCTATCTCAGTAATTGTCTGTCTGCTGTTGCCACATGGTCGTAAGCGGGACGCTTATGTAACAACCAGTTTAGCGTCTCGTGGTGGGGGTGGGGTCGGTGTGTCGGTGAGCGATAAGCTCGGGGTCCACTAAAATTTTCTCTGGCCCAGGACCTACTTTGCTGCCACCCTCGGAGTGCTTCAACTTTGCCTTTTCACTCTTTCTCGACGTCGCCCGGATCACTGTGCTTCGAGGCTAACACGCACCACACAACCTCCTCAACCACCCGCGGATAACCGTTCTTCGAATTCCACTAAAGCGGTATCCGCTCAGTCCTCCGACGCAAACCTATCCGTTCCCACGAGGCGTCGACCGCCTACGAGTTTCGCACTCGACCAAATCACATCCTCAAGGAAACGTGCGCAACGAATCCGGACACATATACACACACATCCTCCCCCGTCACCCAACATGGCCCAAGGCGGCGTCAAATCCTCTTCGCGCCCTGCGCCGACGGGCAAGCCCAAGCAGAAGTCGACCAAGAACGCCTCGCGCGTGGCGAAGCCGCAAAAGGCCAAGGCCCACGGCTCTGCGGACAAGTTGCAGAAGAAGCTCGCCGCTGGCCTCGTCGGCCGGACGGAGAAACTGCTCGGCGAGCGGGCGGGGCATCTGGAGCTCATCGGCAAGGGCAAGAAGGCCAAGGGTGCCAAGGACGAGAAGACGCACAAGGGTGGCAGCCGCAAGTACGGCTAAGGCCTGGTCGGTCTTTTTTTGATGGGAGCGTGTTGCGATCTGCATTTTGCATGACTCGAAGGAATGCTGCGTTCGATATAGCAAAAGAGGGCCACTGGGAACGACTCGACGAAGGGCGATGCATCGGGGAGCTGTCTCTATGTTGCCCAAGCCCCCGACTGGGGTGGATAGGGCTGGAAACTACAAGACGCACATATGGGAGTGCAACGAAGCGCCTCATAGCCGAGGCAGCGCCGTGAAAGACCGCTAGCCCGCATGAGATTGCGATGATCGAGGGTGTTTGACGACTAGATACCCCCAAATAATCTAAAAGCCTGTTTTCTGTTCATAGACATGCACGTGATGGTGTGGAGTATCAAGCATAGGAGGCCAGGTTGAAGTCCCGAGACCATGAGTCGGAGTGGCCAGGTAGATACTGGGTCATACGTTGTGGCTGTTATGCCCAGGTTGAAGATGCTGATTATGTCCAAAGGCTATCCGCTACCAACTCCCCCGATGAAATGTTGCCATTTGGGAAATGCCAAATCTGGCAAGAGAAAGATGGAGGATCTCACACTGAACGTCTTTTGGGGGTTTGCGAGTTCTTCCTCCCAGCGTAAAGTTGATGTTCACCCCAAGACGGTCTTACTATGACACTGTCCAACCAAGGGCCAGATCTGTACTGGTGTCTCATTGAAACAAAACATAACAAAGTGTTATTGACAGGGCTTTGCGACGTCCGGGACAAGAAGGCTGCGGACAAGGTATGGGATAATAACGTTACAGATCGTTAACGGCAATATGATGCTTCAGACTCCGGTTGTTTCCTCGAGGATTTGCGGTGCCCGGGGCACTCGGGTGCCCATGTGCTCCGTGTTACGCCCGAAGGGAGACAAAGATCCACGACAAAAATCCGGTTATCGGCACACTGGGGGGGCGGAGATGCGTGATGCGATGCTGAAACCAACACTATGAACAAATCAGGATACGTCGTTGTGTCTTCAACCCAAAAAGGAGAAAGTATCGCCTCCGGGGTCCCGCCCACCACGGTTCTTTTAAGGGATTAGGAAAGAGGCGACTCTTGCGCTGTTTCTCGTTGGTAAGGGTTGGCTAATTAAGCAACCCATGTGAGAAAGAGTGTTTCCATGGTTTTGACCCGGACCGAAAATCACCATATGTCATCATATTTACGATCGTGCCGTAGTTGTAAAGAGTAGTATATCAAAGGCGTTATAATCTTACACGACCGCTCTCTAATAACTACTGGATACATCTCAGTGACACGTCTCGCACGTCCAGCATGACAAAGTCAAGTAGGCGGACACATGATCATCATGGTTTATGACGTGTAAGCATCGATAGAAATACATAATAGAGAAACAAAGCATTTTGCACACATGACATAAAGCCTTCCCTCAGTACACGACAGCCACTCTCTTCCGCCGACGCTCATGATTCTGCTGCTGCTTCCCACTAATCAAATCTGGCCCGGGGATGGAGTACTTGATGTTGTCCTTGTAGATGTTGATCTTGATGCCCGCGTCGCTGGCCTTGTAGAGCTGCGTGGCCTTGACGCCGGAGGGCTTCTCGGACCCGCCACCATGGACGTCGAGGTTGATGCACTGCGGGTAGTTCTGCGCGCCGCCGTCGCGGCCCGCGTCGTGGAGCGCGATGGTCTCGTGGCGGAGGACGTAACGGCCTGCGGCGAGATTGGACGGGATCGTCAGGGTCCAGGAGTTGTTCTTGGCGATCATCTCGTCCGAGGCCCACTTGCCCGGCGCCTTGGAACCGTCCACGAGCCCGACGGCGTCGACCTTGAAGAACTGCAGGTTCTCCTTGTTGACCTTGGCACAATCGCCGTTGCAGGGGGCGAGGTAGTCCATCACGGGCCCGCGGTGCGACACGGGCCACGGGGTCCAGAAGATGGTCACGCTCGAGCCTGCCGTCACATTGGCGGCGATGGGCGCCGGCTGCGCGCCGACGTGGCAGATGATGTCCGGGTCTGAGTACTTGTCGGGGGCGACGAAACCGTTGGACAGGTCCTGGGGAATGGACCAGCCCACAACCTTTGGTGGGGGGTTCTGGAACTGCATCGAGGGACTGTAGCCCTGGTAGCTGGAGAGCAATTGGGTTAGTACACATGAGTTGTCAGAGGATGAGCAAGAGACTGGTTGCAGGCTTACTAGACTCCGTCTGCCATGATGCCTGTTACCGTGCCGTGGGCATTGGTGGCCTGGAGCATAGCTGAGGCGAAGATGGCGTACTTCAAAGCAGACATTGTGAGAACCCTTCGTGTAGACTACGCAAAGACAGCGTCAACAAGCACTATGGCCAAGTGGCGGCTTGTGCAAACAAAAAAAAGAAGAGATGAAAAAATACGAGCTGATATTTAAGAGTTGTCGGCGGTTGTATATGATTTTGAAGTGAGCCTCAAGCGTTTGTGACTTGCAAAGGAGTGTAAGGGTCGACCAGCGCGCTATAGTATCACCAAGAAATGTGTTTCCTGAACGGGACGCCGTATAAGAAGTCCAGGACGGCTATGTATTACGAGAACGCACCAGGCCATCAGCAGTAGTCGCGGCCGCAAAATTCACCGGACATGCCTCGGCCATCCAAACAAAGCCATCACGCAAACCCCTTGTGCGCTGATGTTTCGGACCACACATAGTTTGCAGTAGGTGCAAACCATCAGACACGGAGGGCAACCGATAATCTCAAAAAACTTGATCGGGATCTCAAACATGAAATGATCTGCACCATCTAGAATGTTTGGCCCTTATGGATCATTTGGTCAGGTACTTTGTTTCAAGACCGGGGTAGAAGGATTGTCTAAATCGGCTTCGCTTCTCGCAGAGTGTCCGTGCCGGCACCCTTCTTAACCTCAATAGAGTTATCTTCCGACGACTTCTCACGTTCTTCTTGTTCTAGGTTGCAAAACTTTGTTCCAACCCCGGACGGCATGCCCATCCTTGCCAGACTCGATATCTCCACATTGCGAGTCGACTCCTCACTGACACCGACTTCGGCTCAACCACTTCCTGATCTGGCAGTGGCCTCGTCTCCAGCATCAAAGCCTTCGGCGACAATTTTCCTGTGTCAATCTTGTATTTGCTGAGCTGCTTGGTATACGGTTGAACTTTACGACCGTTTCATCTTTTCAAGGGAGGTTCGTCTCCTCGTCGAGCGCTGCATGAGCCCGCATGGATAATCTGTAACGAAACTTCGACTATCCTTCGGTTTCTCGAGATGATTCGGTGTCAACGCTCAGTATACTTCGCGTGTGATGAGTTGACGGGTGAAGTAGGCACTCAATGCGTCGTCTGTGAGTCGTAATCGCCAAGATGAGCTCTACAGGAGCCAAGCCTGCTACCCCTCCATCCATACATGTGCGTCAGGCGAACTGCTTTGAAGTACACCGCCGAGTGCAGTCCGATATGGAGACCCGTCGTTCTCACATTTGGCAGCTGTGTCCAATCTCTGGATTTTGCCAATTGCTCGCTGATTGTTCTACTCCCTTGGCGCTGACTCAAGGCCTGATATTAGAACTTTGCAGCAGGCGAATGCATTTAGATTGCCCATCCTCATAACTCCGTAACACCGCCGAATAATGTCGAAAACCAAGTTCCAGGCAATGGCGGCAAGCCAATCATCCGAAAGTAAACTCGTCACGTTACAACAACTCAAAATCGTCCAGCTTGTCGCGGTACTTCATGATGTTCCGCTTGACCTTGCTACCCACGGTCCATGTGACAAAGTCTTCCATGCTGCGGGTTACCAGAAAAGCCGGATCGACACAGGTTTCTGTACCGACACGGACGTGTCCTTGCTCGATGAGTTTCGTCGCTGCCTGTACGGTCTCGGCCATGCTGTGATCCCAGTCAGCATCGTGCTCGCCTTGAGAAGGGTGTTGTGAGTCCATACCGGAGGCGAGTCATGACAACGGGGAGACGCCGTCTTGCAAACGCGCTGACCGTGACGTTGTGCTCGACAGCCGAAAGCTTCGAAGCCGTGGACAGAATACCCATGTCGTACAGCTTGTCGAGGAGCAGCTTCTCGTGCTTGCGGCGGGCCGCGTTTTCCGGAGGCATGAGACTAATTCTGTGCGCAAGCTGACGGATAGACTAGAAGCCAGTGTCAGTTCCTGCAAGAGTGTATATTCGACCGTGGTGTATGCCCAAATCGGATCGGTCGCTGTCGAACTCACGCCGCACAGTCTGTTGTATTTGTGCTGTCCACATTCATCAGCACCTCTTGGCGATGGGGGTTCGGGAACAGTACTAACATAATCTTCAGGCTTCTGGATCATATATCTGCGCACCTGTTTACATGTAAGAATTCATGGCGACAAAAGTTGTTTCCGAAATTTGACGTACCACGGAGGCATCGCGGTGATCACCATCCTAACACAAACGTCGTTAGCACATGCGCCTAATCTTGGTGAAATGCGCGAGCGGCGGTGATCTCCATACCTGCTTGTAAGTGATGAAGTCATGCTTCCGGAGAAGCTTCTGCTCGTGATACTTGAGTTTGCGGACCATGTTGGGCTTTCTGCGTCTCGAGTACCCAGTTCGGTATGGCGGATGTCGACGGGGACCGGTTGTCTGGGAAAGAAAAAGTTCTGGAGCTGAGGCGGGACAAAATTCCTTATCGGAGGTCTTATCGCTAAAAGTGGAGCGGAAGGTTCCGTCGGCCTACCAAAGAATTTCCGTGACAGCTTCAACCTTCGCGACAGACCACGCCTATCCTGGGAGACTCGATCAAAAAACCTCACAAAACCAGCCATGCCTCCCAGATTACCGTTCCTTTCGGCCGTCAAGGCCCCAAGTGCCTTTATGTCCCGGATTGCACAACCATTCTCGTCGACTTCCGCTACCGCCCGTACGTCAATGCTTCTCATGCCAATCTCCCGAGTCCCGGCGCGCCATAGCTAACCCCCCTTCGCTGCAGAGTCCTCCGACCCGATCTCGGATCTTCTGAAACTTGACGAGAAGCCTCAGATGCACTCGGCCGACCGTATCCGTGGCATCATCAACCAGGGCGGCAAGGCGCGCATGCAGGGAGCTGCCGACCGCAATCGCACCATGATCGAGACTCTCCGCGAGAGGAAGATCAGCGACGACTATATCAAACAGATGCCGCGTCGCTGGCGCTCCGGCGAACTTTACGCGCCTCACGATCTGAGCCCCGTTGAGGCGGCAAAGTGGCGCAAGACGAAGCGGCCCAATGTCGATGTCATCGACCTCCTGGGCATCAACCCCCTGGATCATTACAGAGTACGTGTTGCTTGCCAAAGGCAGGGCCTCACCATGCTGACAACGCTCTGCAGAACTTCTCCATGGTTTCCGAGTATATGACTTCGTTTGGACAGATTGAGCACTCCAAAAATACGGGTCTGCGGCCAGTGAACCAGAGGCGGATGGCGAAGGCCATCAGGAGAGCGATTGGCATGGGTATCCACCCCAGTGTGCACCATCACCCCGAGCTGTTGAGGAAGAGATTCCGCCTCAATGCGTCATGGAAATAGATTTGGATAAGGACGAGGCTTGCATAGTCCTGGTAGTATTGTCTACGGACGCGGAGAGAGTCTCCCGTGTATGAATTGTACAACATTTTGGCGTCGATTATAAATGTACAAATACAAGAAGCTTCTCTCGGACTTTTCTTTTGTACATGTCATGCCTTCAGCACCCGCTGTAGCTTGAACTTCTTCAGCTTCTCCGCCGTGTGGTAGTAGCGGAACTTTTCGACCTCAGCCCATTCTTCCGGAAACTGCTTCTTTGCCCATACCTCGAAGTCACGCTGTAGCTTTTGGCCAGGCAATGCGTTGAAAGGGATGCCTAGTCTGTTGCAAGTTAGCTATCAAAGTCGAAAAGGGGGATTCGAAGAGTTCCTACTCACGTCATCGCATCAGGCCCATACCCTACAGCTCGCTTCATGGTCCTGATTGTGCTCTGCACCTCCTGCAGGTTGCCATTTCCTGCGATACCTCCGCAGTAGGCGGCGAACACCGCCGGAGGGATGTCAATTTCCATCTTTTCCATCTTCTTCCAGATGTCCCGAGCAATCTGGTCGCCAAAGGCTTTGATTTCGCAGAGGAAAAACACAATCTCGAGACTGTTGTATGATGGGCCTTCAGCCGAACGGACAATGTCCTGCCAGAACTCCAGTCCAATACTTGGCTTCCGACATGCCCCGTATGCAATCATCAACGCGTTGTACATCTTGGTGCTTGCTTGAATCTTCGTGTCCATCTTCAGCATGTTATGTACCAACCTCAGGCTCTCCAGGTCGGGGCATCGGCCCATGCCCTCGAGGCATTGCACGTAGTTGTCGCTGGTGGGGTGGAATGTTGGGTTGACATGCTGACGCATGTGACCAAAGACGTGAACTGCCATGTCAGCTCGGTTACGGTCGAAAAACCCATTCATGAGCCTGATACGGCTCTCGACGCTAGTTTCCTGGAAGAATTGCCGTAGGATAGTATAGGCGTCCCAGACCCTCGCAGTGCTGTTCTTCTTGTCTAAACAGTACGCCACAAAGGCATCCCTGACAGACCGCCGTTGTTCGTTGCTGTGCTGGAAGACGTTGAGCGAGAGAGTGTCTATGATTTCAAACTGTTGGTCGTTTTTCAGGAAAACAGTGCATAACGCGACAACTGTCTCTGGATCCAGTGTTACGATACGCTCCTCTAGGATATCCAACATCTCGCGTATCGCCTTGAAATCCAGCTTGGTCTGGTAACACAACGCCTGGAGGTATTTATTGACCAGAGGCAGGTCGTCCTCCCCGTTGAGCTCTGTCTTTGGGAGCTGCATGTATGCCGTCCTTGCTCCGGCCAAGTCTTTCGCCCGGATCTTGAAATCCATTTGGAGAAGATACGTCTTCGCGTCAGGTCGGATGCCGAGCTCGCTGGAGAATGAGATGAGTCTATCCGCCAGATACGGGTCGTTCTTCTCGATTGCAACCTCCAGGAGACCATTGATGGTTTGTATGTCTGGCAGGTAAGAGCTGTCGTCAGGGTTGTGGCGAGCAACGACTTCGAACATGCCCTTGATATCATCAAGACCTTTCCCCATCGATAGTACGGCCCACTGATAGATGACGTCCCAGTGCTCTTTGCTCGGATTCTCGTCGACAAGCTGCTTGAAGATCGGCGCAGACCAGCCACCTTGGTTATTTCTGACTGAGAAGTGCAGGATCTCTTTGAAAGTCCTAGGGCTCTGCAGTTTGTCGTCCACAGGCGGTCTCAAAAACCACTTTTTTGTTTCCAAAACGTTATTCTTCTTCGCATAGAAGGTTGTCATGACCTCGTGAAAGCTTGATGTAAAAGGCACCCCGAACTCTTCGGCCTTCTTTACAGCGACAAGCAGCTCTGTCTCGCGCCCTTCCTCGGCTAGGCCCTGCAGGACGTTAACCCAAAGGTTCTGAGCGCTGGGTCGCTCCGCTTCTGACAGCTGAGTCCAGTGTTCTTGCAGAGTAGACAAGGCTTCAGTTGAGGCGCCAAACAGCGTCAGAGCAATAATATACGACTCGAAGTCTTCCGCGGCACCGGGATCTGCTGGGTCTAGGGCCCTTTCGTCCTTGATCACATCGTACAAGAGCCTGGAGAACTCCAGGTGGTCTGCTGTATCTTCCTTGGGCAACTTCAACAGCGCTTCGCGGGTGACTCTCAAATCAGACAATGTTAATCCTGGCCCAGGCTCGTCGTCCTTGTTTTCGACCAGGTATCTCAGCAAGTTCCGGCAGTGCAACGCTTGTGTGCTGTTGACGACAACGTTGTGGCGCAGCTTGTACGCAAACATTACTCGAAACGCTTCAACCAGTTCCGTCCTCGATGGCGGCCGTAAGCTCTCCAAGAGGTGATTCCTCCATGTCAAGACCGTGGTCCACCCAGGTTCATACTCTGGATTCTTGAATTGTCTCGGGGGCTTCTGCAGAATGCCAAAGAACGTCCGTCGCGGGGCTCGCCGGGATAACGATGTCGTCGATACTACCGGGACCTGCGTATGGCGACATGATGGTCGGGAGAGTATCGAGCATGCGGGGACGCATCCCTTTGGAACAAGGACCCGTCGGCAGACATGGCGGGCTATTTGCGCCCTCATGGTGTGGAATCGGTGCTTCGATTAATGTGTTCTGGAGGACCGATCAGCTGCGTCAATTGCTGTAACAAAGCTTCCAGAAGACATACCTGGGCATCTCCAGACCTACTTACAGTACGCGCGGCATGTGGTGAAGCTCAATGCCGGCTACCAAAGCTCTCAAGATTTGCGATTCGAATTTGGGGACACTGGAGCTTTGGGGACTTGGAAAGCGTGGTAGCTGCCACCAAAATGCGACCCGCGCTTGCAAAGAGTTGCCGTGGTTTAACCGAGATTAGTCATACACTTGATTTGCCCGGCACCTTCGGCGTCAGCCAGCATGGAATACCGATCTCACATTGATCCAGGTTTAAGACGTGAAATGTAGATTTATTGACACGACATTGTTATTTTAAACAACCTCCGTGGTTAAGATTGAGCCCCTCACTTCTAAGAGGTTCCAAGTGATGCTGCTCGCCATACTCACCATTGGGCTCAAAACAACCGACTCCACTGCCTTGCAACACAAACATCGTTGCCTCGTAGCCCAATGAAGAACCAAAGGATGGAATGGATTATTCATTGGGCAACCGAACAACGGATTTGAAAAGAAGAAAAAACTAAAACTTAGTAGGTTAACTCATCGCAATGACGATGTTAGAATTCAAACTTCATACCCTGTATATGTAGGTTGTATCCTCGTAACCTGGTGATATGCTCGCATTGCTTTCAGGCTGGGATGACACTATACAGCAGCACGATCCTCAAAATTTCAAGCAATGCCAGATGAGAGCAACATTCTAGACTCATAACATTCTAGATGCAGTGAAGTATTATCCCCTGGGAGCCAGACCCAGGACCTTCCAGGCATGACTGAAGTCCCACTAGAAGACGGTGTAGGGCCAGAATCGGCAGTTAGGTGTCAAGAAGGAAATCACCGCTCAAACCCGAGATGAAGACATCGCAAAACTAAGCAATCGCCCAGACAACAGAAGTGACTTGTGCAAGGTAATAGGTGAGAGACACTTTTCCTCAGCCATTGTGCAGTGGCCTCAGAGATGTATGTTCATCAAGTGTGGGAGCAATTCGTCTTCAGGTGCGTACCTTCCAGGAGAAACTTCACCATCATCATCATTGCTTACCTGATGTAGCTTCCCTGAGAATTGAGCATCCAGCCAGCTGATTCGAGATGATAGCAAAGAACAGACCCCCATAGCCTGTAAAAAGTACCGACAAGCTGCTAGTACTGACACGCCATGACGATGTTGCTTTTACTTAGCGGCCGTTCAGCCGGGCATCCGTCCATAAGGGTTTTTCCTGCCTCAACTCTATTCAACTGCTGACGGTACTATGAAGCCACTGCCAAAGACAGAACGAAAATCAAAGCGGAAGCCTGAGAAGAACCAGTTCTCCTGTTGATGCTGCAGGTGTTGTGGGCGAGTCATCAATGAGCATGCTCGTCCTGACATGCGATTTCGTTCCCCTGTTGTTCGCTTCTCTTCCCTTGCCTAGTCCTGTAGTATCCAAACATATAAACCATTCGTGGGGCTAGTCTTGCTTCAGCATTGTTGTCTACCTTTCGGCGTCTCGTTGTCATCTCTACTCTGTTGCTCATAAGATATTGGCACCGACTTCTCGAAGACATCCGGCCGCGACAGTATATCAGCAACAAGAACGGCCAAGGGACACGACGTGTTGGTCGGTTGAAACCAAGTCGAGCAGCTCATTCGTACATGCACATACCCACCCGATTCCCGTCGCAACCTCGTGCCGCCTTTCCCGGGCGTAAAACACAGAGTCGCGGATGTCTTCGAAATGGCTTCTCAACCGGCTCGGTCTTCCATCGCCACGAGTAAACTTTCAAGTAGGAGGTCTGATTGATTCCGTTTCCGGTTCAAACAAGGTTCCCACTCGCGGCTATCGAGGATATTTCCCCCTTTCGCCCAATCCTTTAACCTTTACGTCTCCTTCGACAAGTCTTTCTTCCATCGCTGAACTCGGAAACCTCTCGTCGGTAGGCAGATTTCGAACGGGCCATGATCCATCGGTCTAGGTTCGGGGTTTAAATATCCACTGGGACCATCGTCCTCTTTCAAGGGAACCTTACATTGAGGACCCGCCTTCTGATGTCGTTAAGAATTTCGAGCCCCAGACTCCAGTTCCTGGGCACTTCAATGTCCTCCAGGCACGATGTGGATGGCGCGTCCATTCTCTGAGGCTCTTTCTTCCTTCCAATCGTTTGGCCTTAATCTTCTCGTCCCAAGCTCGAAACCGGAGATCCGATATTGTCGTCTTTTTCGCAGTCGCAACGTCGCCCCTGTCTTTGCATCTTCGAAATATGTGGCGCCAGTGCAAAGATCACCACTTCACAACCCTCATTTTCTTCAGTTCAGCCCTTCCGCGCAAGCAACGTTGTGGATGAATCATCCTTCTTTCCAGTCCCACCGATGCCCGGTGCATCTACGTCCTTCTCATCAAGCGTTGCTAAGGCGTATCCTTTCCGTCGACCTGCTCCTCCAGCCTCGTTCTTGAGTCATCCCCCTCCAAGATATCGTCGAGCCGTCATCATCGAATCGTCGGTCGCTAGCGGTGATATTGTTGCATTGGCCCGTGTCCTTAGCAAGTACACATTTCGAATCCTATCCTTTCCAGACATTCCCCACTTGCTGGACGTTGTTCTTTCCAAAGACCATCGACTGGCGACCTGGCTGGCTCTTGCATGGAGTCATGTCGAGCATCGATACGCAGCTCATCAACGGCGGACATGTTGGTATCGGACGAGTTGTTGTGCCGTGGTGTGTTGTTGGTGTTGAGGAGATGGCCATGAGGGGGGGGAAGGACTGGGAGCTATATAGGCGAGAGTGGAAGGGTAGGCAGAGCAACCGAACCGGGGGCGCGAGGGACGAAGAGCTAGGATGTCGGGGGGGTGATGTACAAGATCCATCCCCTCCGGAAGATCTTGTCCCATCATCACTTAACCCACTGCCGGTGTCCGATACGACGACGGCCCCAACTAGTGTTGTACATCCCTCATCCTCGGTCAACAAGACTTCGCCAGATAACCGAGGAGGCAGGGGCAAGAGGAAAAGAAGGAACGATGTGATGGGAAACTGCAGATAGGGAGGGCCAAGAAGAGACGAAGAGATCACCCACTCACCGCAATATCGTCCGGCACACTTTCGTTACAACCCCGGAACCATGTTAATTCTCTCTGGTTCTTCCTCCCCATTTGCCGGAGTTTGCTAGCGACTGAACATTGGTTCCAAACTTGCGTCGGCTCTAGCTCAGCCTGTCCTTACCCCTCCTCTCATTTCTGCTTCTCTTTCCACTTGTCCGGGCGCGTGCTAACATGGCTTCTCGCTTGATTTCCTCTTATTCTACTCGTCGTTGGCTTCTGGTCCGCGCGGCATCCTGTGCCACGGGAATGTGAAGCCGGATTCCGTATGGCTGGATGAAAACGGAGAATTCCTTCTAGTCGGATGGCACTTGGAGAGGGTGTGGGAGAACGGCTTCCGAGGCGTTCATGTCTGCGTTTCAGACCTGCAGTGTAGCTCATGGTGACTGGCTGTCATCGATATAGGGCGCACCTTCCATCATGGCCCCATTTGACGGCGACCAGCTCCTCTCTGATTTGTCCTTGTTTCTGGCCGGACTGGATTCCTATCCAATGGGATGTCTCAGGTCGACGTCGACTCTGTATAAGGCTTGTTGCAAGTTTGATAGAGCACAAAGTTGGAACTGGGTCAGGCAGGGATGTATAGACTGAGAACAAGAGGAGATGAAGTTCGAAAACAAAGAGACGGACAGCAGGAGGATTCATGGGGGTAGACGGAGAAACAGAATGAGGGAGAGGGAACGTGCTAATCCTGGAGCTGCCATCCGAACACCGTCCTGTTCTCGGTGATCCGTAGGACAAGTGATCGACGGTTGACGGTTGACGTGCCGCCCGTGCGTAGCTCTTCGCGCGTATTCACACATACACGATGGGTTGGGGGAGAGAATCTCGGGTACGGACTCCACCTGATATCACCGAGTCGACGAAATAACCGGTCCGCGCCAACCACGCAGCTACCGGACCGGGTGAGGGAAGGACTAATACCAAACTCATACGATATATGACAAGCCGGCGGGGACATTACCGGGATCATGACGAGATGAACCTGGTTGTCGACCATCAGATGGCTGTGCCTGTTTACATGGACTTGCAGATCAACTGAAGTCAAGAGAGACACAGGATGTGTGAGAAAGACACGAGAGGCTGCGGCTAGCCGCCGTTGTCAACTGCGGGCGCGTGGCACGACACGCGCAGCTCCGGAACGCCGTGCCAGTACCTGCTTCTCTCCAGCCAGACAGCCCAATACACTTCCCATGTTGGCTGCGTTGTGCCCGCCGGGCGTCCCCGCGATGGCGTTCTCATTTCCCCACCAGGAGATCAAGGGCAAGAACTAGGTCGGCGCATTCGACTCCGTGACCGGGGGAGGGGTTGAGGTTGAAGGAGGCAGACGACGGTGTCTTGCGATTCGTGCAAACAAGAGCTCAACGGATTGCGATCCCGGGAAGAGCGTGACGCATATGACAGAAATCGCGCTCAAAACGGCAAGAATGCAACGGAAATTTGCTTACTAGCATTGCGAGACTCGGTCAACTCGGGCACGAAGACTGAACACAAGGCCGCGCTCTGCGGACTTGGACAAACCCAGACTTGGCTAGGTCGGCCGGTAGTTGATGTTGCAATGTCCGGACGAGAAAGCGACTAACTATCCCTGCACGGCCAGGTTGGGCATTGAACAACAGCAACCGGCCGAACGGTTGCCCTACACAATGTAATGTGATCCGCAACTTGAGTCAACTTGGAAGACTACGCTGCTGCGCAGCTCTATATGGCAGCAAGGGTCGACGTCGGACATTTCATCGCCGGACCGTCTGACTGCGGTATCCCGCGAGGCACCGCTCTGTCGACATCAAATTAAACGGACCAATCTGCGCGGTATCCTACAAACGTAACGATCCAATTCGCCGTGTCCAAGTACCGCCGACGAGGTCGTCTTAACTCTGCATGGCCAGGACAAAAAGGCGTCCGGCGCATACGCCCGTCCGGGGAACGACGCCACGGCAACCCCATGAACGAACCCGGCGTCGATATTGCGGCTCCTTGGCCCGCACTTCCAGTCCTGGCGATCTGCACTCTACCGAGCCGCCATTGGGTTTAGCCTGACGACCGCTGGCCATCCATTGGCAACTGTCAAGCGACCTTGCTACACTACGCTTTTCTTTCTTTTATTACACGGACACTTGTCGCCGGGCGCCAAATAGAGTTCATGGGGAGGGATGATCTCTCAGCCCAAAAAACAACCCTCGAGAGCCAACATCGGGCCCGGAGACCACTTCGCTTCAGCACCATCGCGAGACATGACGCTTCGGGGGTTGAAGCAAGGGGAGACGGGCGGCAGTGCGGGAGAAACGAGCAACCTTCCCTCGCTGCATGGACGGCGATGTGAGTAGAATTTTCGAGGAGAAGTGGCCTGCGTCCGTCCGACCGATATGACAGCAGGATCCAATCTCTCGAGATCCCACAACGACTGACTGCGTCTGGTCGTCAGCAAATTCGGACGCTTCTCTCTTCGAACGAGAAGGAATCGAAACTCTTGCCGTCTTTCTTGTTTTGTTCTTGGTGGCGCCGCAAGCTTCCTCTAACCTGTTCCCTCCGGACCGGGATGGGGGGAGGGAGGGGCGTGGCCGCAAGCGCGACGGCCCCGAGTTGGGGGTCCGAAGATGCCAACTCCGTGGGCACCACCGCGAGACAGAGAGACTTCTAACTAGTTTTGACAAGGAACAGAAACCTCGTCCATCCCTTGATCTACAGCGCTTGCGAAGCGCGAGTGACAATTATTGGAAAATCCTTCCGTCGTCTGCGGGAGGTAAGATGGGAAGCAACAGAAAGAGAAACACGTCGTCCCACCGGAAGAGCCTTATCACCCTTTTCCCTCGGGCTTTTCGGGCAACTCCAGGAAGAGGCCCTCGCACCCGGCGCCCCGGCAGGGAGGCGACAGACCTGCCGAGCAAAGAAAACCCGTATCGGTCGGCTGTTTCGGTCGGAATCTTCGGTGCCCCTGACTTGGCCATGATTCGATGAAGGGAACAAAAAGGCAGAAGGCGCGCGCGCGCACGCACAAACACACAAACACGCAACTTGCACATACACGAAAGGGAGAGGCCAAACCCAGCCCTGCGGAACCAATATGCGTCGACCTGCTCGGACAGAGTCCCTTCGGTCTTGAACCAATACGCTCGCCCCAACTCGATGGGCTTTGACAGGAGACGGGACAACAGCTGACAGCGCGGGGGAGATGGACGGCTCTGGGAAACAGACTTTGGATAACCCGCCACGACCTCGCCACGTCGGTGGGATTCTTGCACAGCGATCGATCTCCCAAGGATTCCAACGCACCGATGCTGACGCCGATAACGAATCCTACCAGAGTCGTTTTTTATTTCTTCGTCCCCCCCCTTCCCGCAGGGCCAACTGGGAGGAGGAAGAGGAGGCTGACGAGATAAGTCGGACTCGACCCAATGGATGGAAATAAGACTGCGGGCAACGCTCGGCATCCTTGTACGACTCGATCAAGGAAGACCTGGGAGCGTCGGCCGACTTCGTGGCGCTCTGTCATACCGCGATGCCGGCCTCGGCCAAAGGTCGCCTTTGCAGATGCGCATTGCATAGGCTGCTGCCGCGCCGCTCCTATGCACCCGAGCGGGACGGCGCAGTCTCTCCTCGCCCCCCTAAAAATACCTTTTTTTCTCGCGGTGTCCCCCCCCCTCATTGACGCACGCGAGATGACGAGCTGACGCAGCTAATCCTCGCGACGCGAACGCGGGCGGGAAGGCAAGGGCCCTGCAGAAGCAGGCAGAGAGCGGGAAACAAAAAAGACATCCAAGACAAGACAAGACGAGTCGACTCCATCGTCAATACATCGGCTGAAAGAGACACGAAGGCAATCCCTCCACCCCCTTTCCGGAGCAGAGGTAAGCGACGCGGTGAGGGTTAACAGCCCGTCCACTGTGTCAGACGGCGGCAGAGGGGGGGGGCTTATCTCGATACCCTTGATGGGGCTGACGGCTTGACTCTGCCCGCATCATGCAGCCCCCTCAGCTTGATACGAGAAACAGGACCATTAAGGGGCCGCCCGTAGGGATTGTCTTTTATTTTATTTTGGCAAGCTATGTGGTAATGCCAGATACGAGGCATCGTCCGCCCCTTGGGGCTGGTGCGCAGTACAAGGGTCGTTGGTCTCCGAGAAAGGCACAAGAGGCAGGATTTCCAAACTCGCACACGGCATCAAGAGGGCAGACGGCGACGAAGCAGAGAGCATGTCAGTGTCCACAGAGCAAACCCGGAGGGAGCATTGGGCATCGCCAAGCTCATTGGTGTGACCCGGGCAGAGTCCCCTGATTTGGAAAACAATGACCAACATCCACCTCCTCCTTTGCCAATTTCCTGCTTTGCGCTCTTCCTCTCTGCGTCTCTGCCCCCCTCCACAGCCCTGCGAAGCCACGTCTCTTTCGTCATTGCTTATTCCTGCATAGCGCGCCCGGGCGGCGGCCGGCTTTAGAGACACCGCCGCCATTGTTAACCTGCGGGCCGTAAGCCGCGGGAGGAAGGGGGGCGGGCACCCCACGTCTCACCCACCCCCCGAGGCGGTTCCCCCCGTCGAGCGAGCGAGTAGGACCGTCTGCCGCGCCTGATGCACGCATGTCTCGGGAATGCGAGAGCGGGCGATCCCAGCAAGAGGGGTTCCTCCCCTTACCCCAGCAATGCAGCTCTCGGTATTAGTCCCCCCCCCCCCCCCCCCTTGTAGGACGTGTGGTGGGTATGGGAGGGCCTGTTTGAACCGGTCCTGCGCCCTTTCATTCCCCTCCCTCCCCCAGGTTTGGTTTTTCTGTCGCGAATTTTAGCATATAGCAATTACTCGTTTGTTTATCGATTGTTTAAGCATCTTCGATCCGTCCCCCCACCACTTTGGGACCTCGGGTCGATCGGAGCGCAGTGTGGGATTTAGGGTTGCGTCACAGGACAGTCACAGTTGTCGCGATTGAAGGACAGCTTGTCACCGACCTGTCGCCGGCACGGCGGAAACGTTGCACTGGCGTCAAGAAATCTATACATACAGTTGTGGCGTCAGGATTCTCATAGACGGTACCGTTCTAGGCAACACCTTCGTGTCGCTCGCCGATGGGCGTCATTGCAGCGTGTTGGGATGGCAGGGCAGTCTGGTCCCCGTCCTGCGGCATCCAGTCATGCTGCTCCAATGGCAAAGCCAAAGGCTGACGTGACGGCCCATCTTAAGGGATCGACGTGGCCGGCACTCTCGGCATGCTCCCCCCATTATCCACATGGGAAAGCTGAAGCATCCTTCTCAAGGACCCTCCGCGGCGGGTCGTCTGGGCCTGCCTGTTCTGCCGCTGTTTGCTTGGACGACGATTAGTTCCACTATTGGACGCGCGTGAGAGCATGCGCCCGCTACCGACGACGACGAGACGATGTTGAAAACGAGGCCTTGTCGGATTATGGAACAAGCACTTCAGCTAGAGAGCCCTGTGAGGCATCACCGGATGGATGTTGCGGTGCACTCTTCGATACGCACACGTATACATAATGGATGCATAATCTGCCCTAATGATGGGATAGATATGTGTCGTTTCGTTTCGACTGAAGTCTCTGCATGACTGCGTCCGATCAGTGCCCCCCCTCCCATTTCTCGTGGCTTCCGTGGTGTTTCCCCAGTTGGGAAGTTAGAGCAGGGGGGTGTAGCATTGCATGGAACGGTGTCCAAAGTGTTTCGACGTCTCTTAGAATTTCCCAGTGCGGTCTGTAATTGTATCGTAATTGTGAACTCAAGATGGCGATGGCGTCTGTCAAACCTGTCTTCCTCCTGCCAGAATTGGCGCTGGTGTCGAGCTGTTTTTTTTGTCCGAGGGAAGCTGTTTGACTGGAGGGTTAGAACGCAATGTCCGAGCGAGAAACTCGACTGGCAGCGACTCGACCGGGAGTGACTTATTTTCCCGCCAAGTTCGACATGGCCTGATGAAGGTGGTGGTGGTGGTGGTGGTGGTTAGATTCGCTACCAAAAGTCACGCGACGTAAGCCGGGGAGCTCGCCGGGCGGATAATGAAGTACTGCCGCCGCCATGGGAATGTGGTTAGGAGTAGGTTCGAGCACCTGGCGATCGTCTTAGTTTGAGGCGATCGTAATCTGATACGACGACGAGCATGCCGTGGGTAAAGAGGTGGACCGCCATTAACCCATTTGTGTGCACATGGTGGAGCCAGATTCAATGATGAGGTGAGGCTCTGCGCCCGAGAGGGACGAGGCAGCCTTAAAAGAGTTTCTTCCGATTTTTTTTTTTTAAATCGTCCGCAATGGTGACTGAAGCCGTCACGGCGATGGGATTGAAGATCGGCAGTGGTCACGCACTCGGCCTTGGGGTGGCACAAAGGTTCAAGCCGATATCTGGGGATTCACGCGATGATGCGACGTCGTATCTACAAAATACCGGCTGCATGGATCATCTCAACTCCAACTCGTGGGGCAGTGAATGGCAATGGCAAGTGAGATAATGGCAGGATGCCGGCGGCACTTGAGCTGGTGATCAACAACACGGACAACGCAGCCAAGTTTGCGAGGTAATCTGTCTGGCCGTGAGAACAGTTTTCTAGACATAGCGATATTGAAACGTCCTCATAATATAAGAAGAAAGGGTTAAATTCATCAAAGGTAGAATAGGGAAGAAAGCAACGAAATATGGGCGCTAGCTTCCACTCGGCAACAAGGCCTGCGCCCACAAAAAGAAAAACCACGCATAATGAGTTTTGCGGCACACGAGGTTACGCTATTGCGGGAGAGAGCATTATCGGATCTCCATCGTCAATGGAAACCCCGAGGCTGTCGGTCCATTCTTCATCTGAGGTTGCTGGATTTGAGATGGAATAATGAGCGCACGCGAAGGGCTACCTACCAGGTTTTGCGACATGTTTTCCGAGCGCACTCGCATCGCGGGTAGGGAGGCTGCATCATGCAGGAATACCTAGGCAGCGCTGAAACGGACAGCTTTTACCCTCTCCGTGCCGTATCGGGGGCCGGGGTTATTGAACGGCAGCGGAACGACGCAAGAGGCCGGAAATAGGAGTTGAGTTGGTAGCGGCTCGCTAATCGGGTCGTCTGGCGTGTTTAAGGAAGGTATTCGTGTATTCGTAAACCGGCAAGGGGAAGCCTGCCTGCCGGTGAGCGGCTCGTTTGGCTGGCTCCTTGTGTTCATGTCAAGCGAGCCTAGGGTATCTAGTGGAAACGGGAAGTCGGTTGCCAGGGCAGTCTTGGATCACCCACCAGGTAGGTGCTTGAAGAATGGGTAACGTGCCGAGTCACCGTTTCGGCCGCTAACTTCGACTTTTCGGCCCCTTCATCCTATCAAGCCGCTGTCTGAGCGGCGACATGCTCTCGCAATTTAGCACAAGCGCGCCGCCGGTAAGGAGCAAAGGTGAAGAGGGTGGAGGTGAGGTAACCCGATTATACGTTGTACGTTGGCACAGCGAGTGCGTCTGTGAGTTGGGCGGCCTGGTGGGACAAGACGATCGGAGAATATACGCTACGTACATGGCTCGTAGACTCTTGCTGGATGTACACTGTACGAGGCGGAAGAGACGTATCTCGTCGAGCGGCGCCGAGACTGACATGAAGATCCCTGTGTGCGGTACAGCGCAGTGCAGCCACGGAAACCCAACAGCCCCTGCCAACCCCAAACAGTGCCGGGCCCTCCTTGAGCGGATCAGTGGATACTGCGCCCACGCCTGATTGACGGGTGGAGGGCAGTAAACTAGTTGATATTGCGACCTCGAGTTGATACTGTAGGTAGAATGTAGGGGTCTAGCTTTGGAAGATTGATCAAGTCGAACAGTTCGCCAATCTCTCTCGAGCAGGAAAAGTAAACAAGATTTGCGTATCTCTGGCTCAACCTAGTCGCAGCCCGAGACCAGCCGGTTGATTTACCCACCACAAGAGCCCGGCTCACAATGGCGTGCGGTTGGTATGCATGCACGTACCTACGCCATGTACGTCTTAGCCGCATGGCAGCCGGGAGCGAGATGATTAGGGGCGCACCAGCATGGCCGGATATAGCGAATCCCACGGCAAAGAGCTTATTTTAGTGGCCAATGGCTGCGGATAAGCAATGCCGTTTTCTTTCTCCCTATCTCAAATCCTGTTGCTCTGTCCCTCGGTCATTTCTTCTTTGTTGCAGTGGTGACAGGTCGACTTTGGTGTAATCATCAATTACCCAAGATAGGAGAGTGAGAGTGAGACGGAGACGGAGAGAGACAGGCTGTGTGCGCCTTGACCGACCGAAGACAAGGTGGGCCCTTTGTTGTGAAGCGACTGCATATTGCTTTTTACGCACCCGTCATGATGCCACCGCGGATCGAGTCCCTGAATGTGCGAGTCTTGCGAGACGGGACATTTCTCGGTCGTTGATATCCATCCAATCCAGCTTGAAGTGCAAAACATGACTCAAGTGAGCACAGCCAGGGCCGGTCTGTGGAGATAGACGGCCCTTGAAGATGGGGTCGATAAGTTGGCATGCGTGTATTTCAAGCAGACTTGGTGACACTCGAGCAGTGGGCCACGGTATGGCAACCTGCAATTAGCGGTGGTGGTGGTGTCGCCGGTGCCGGTCCATTCGGTGCGAGGCGGTGGCAAGCCAGACCCCATGACCAAAGGATGGAAGAAGCTTAGGGTGCCTGAGATTCGGCCCAGAAAATGAGATTAGTTACCGAAGGGACAGAATAGAAACAAGCCGAGTAAGGCAAGGTTGCTCGGTCCAAGGACATGTAGGTAGGTAGGTAGGTAAGCCGACACGACGCATGGGAGGACCTCCTGGATAACGTACCTTGGCAGGTTCAACTGTCGGAAAAAGCATGAGCTCAGGCATATGTCAAAGAATCATGAGCAAGACATATCGATAGACGAGCAGATTGTTCTTTCCCGTCCTCGTGTCGTACTCGTATACGATCAAGTTGGATGTAAGGATTACGATACGAGTTGGCGGAAGGGTAGTAATCGTAGGTAGTAATCGTAGGTACGTGGATAGTGGGATGCACGGCTCTCTGATGGACCCACTCTCGGCCGATGTTTATTATGTCAGCCCATGGCTGAGTAAGTTGCAGGAAGGGAAGACAGCCGCAGTCAGTTTCGGTACTGCACCGCACGAGACACCTACCTACCGACCTAGGTACGTAGGTACTCTAGGAACCCAAGGTGGGAAGGTAGGTGCGAAGTTCCTAGTTAGGTGTATCGTAGGTAAGGTACCTAGGTGAGCACGTAAGGTAGCTACGGATTGGTGGTCCCTGCCCTTCCCTTTCCCTTTCCTTTCTCTTTCCCTCCCCTCCCCTCTTTCCCCCCTTAGGCCAGGTACGTATCCAAGGCGGTCCCTTCCCTGGAGTATGAGTGTAC
Source organism: Colletotrichum somersetense (assembly GCA_030867255.1). Taxonomy (NCBI): domain Eukaryota; kingdom Fungi; phylum Ascomycota; class Sordariomycetes; order Glomerellales; family Glomerellaceae; genus Colletotrichum; species Colletotrichum somersetense. Next base: position 21,509 of record MU843668.1, on the reverse strand, counting down.
CCAAGGTTAGGTACCCAGATACGAATATAGCAGGCCCCATCGGCAACCTCCCACACTCCCGCATTTCCCAGCCCACCAGTCTACGTACCTGCCTTCCTACTGTACACATGCAATATACTGTATATTGACTTCATCTCATCTTCTCTCCCCTCGGTGCGACCGTGACGATACACACCAACAACTCACCAAGCCAAAAGACAGACATAGACAGGCACGTCTCCCCCCTCTCCATGCTTACCTGTCGAGGTGCCGCGTTCCTTTCCCCGATGCAGGCGCTAACTACCTAGGTACCTTTAGCGTCTGGCCCCGTTCTCCAGACTTGTCCCGTTTTCTCACACTATCTGCACCACAAATGAAGGATCGTCGTCAACCCGCAGCTTGATCGTTCACCGTTTACACCATCACCGAACCTTGCAGTCTTAGCGCAGCCACCGTCGCTTCGGAATCAATTCCATCCCTTGGCGCAAATACGCCTTCCCGCCCCCTTTGCTACGAATAAACCACTCACAAACAAGCTTCTCCCGAACCCCATCCCCATTGTCTACGATTTGCAGAGCGCCTGTCACGAATGACAGCGGCGACAAGTTCCCAGCCCCCTGGCACATACCGCTGCCTGCCTGCCTGCCTGACTTGACTTTCGCTTCTCGACTTCTCAATGTGAGCCGCTGCTCTCTTCTCTCTGTGCGTGCGTACGTCCTTGCAGCCAAGGCGAGAAACTTCCAATAACCATGCCCGACCATTGATTCGTGGCTGCTCGCCGGCGATGCTATCTATGCTGGCCTGTCTGTCTGCCTGGGCGCCTCGCCTCGCCTCGCTTACGTACGTCCACTCGGGCCCAAGAGCCCTGCAGCCTGGCTTTTTGGCTCGAGACCGACATCCAGCTACTTGCGTGCTTGCCTGTCTGCCTGCCTAGGTATCTGCATTCTTGTAGGCAGGTTTCCCGCTGCATTGCTCGAGCCGAGCCCAGAGTCGGATGCTTTCTGGAGCAGAGGCGCCTGCGCCTGCGTCCTCGCCCGCGCCCGCGTCAGCGCCGACTGGCTTATATGCGTCTGCGTCTGATTTCGCCTCGGCGCATCCTCATCAAGCAGAACAATGCGTGTGTGAGCAGGCGCTGGGAGGCCCAGCCCAGACTGGCTTCAACGGACGGCCAGGGTTGAGAAAAAGGCACTTCTTCTTAGTGCTGTCAAGTGTCCATTTTAGGAAACCGCGGCGCCGTTCCCGCGGGTGGGACTGAGAAGCAAGGTACAAGCAGCTTAAGGCGAGGTAAGGCAACGCAAACAAACGCAGGGTAAGCAGCGCGCAAGCTAACATCTCTCGCCCGCACCTCGAATCGGAGAGACGCAGGCCGAGCCCGGTCTCCCACGCGAACCGTGACGACACACACGTCTGCATCCCACTCACTCCTCTCACAAGTTCACCTACGCAGTAGTGGGTCCTGGGCAGATAGATACACTTTGCCTGGATGCGAACGTGATGCCAGTTGGCCCTGGGGTCATTCGAGAGCCAGAAGCAGATGGCATGCGCCAATGGTCTGTCGCCCTCTGCCGATCTGATCCGTGCCATGAAACCCGGCAACCCGCAACCTACAGAGATATCCTGGCCAGCACTCTTGATTCCGCACCATAGGAATCCCATCCTTGGTTAAGCCTGAGCAGTGACACACACACACACACACACACACACACACGAAGAGAGAGAGAGAGAGAGAGAGAGAGAGAGAGAGAGAGAGAGAGAGAGAGAGAGCCCCTCGTCTTCTGGCTGTTGTGGCCCAAGTGTCAATGACTGTCGATGTTCCTTGGCTTCCCTTTTGACCTTGCTTTTCGTACTCGTCTAGCTGGCATCGATCGTATCTCCACACACTCATACGCCTTGTTAACCTTTTCTGACACTGTCTCTCCATCATCTGTTGTCTCTCTCTCCCCTTGTTTTTTTGGCGTCCTCTAACACATCGCAGGTCATTCATGCTCGCTCGGCAGTTGCAGTTTTTCCTCAAATCGTCGATTCTGTCTTTCAGAGCAGAATCAATCCGCAAAGCACCCCGCCCTCGGGTAATCGTCTTAATTCTTATGTGTGCCCTTGGCTTCGCACCTCTGTTCGATCTCTCACCCCACCCCCCATCCCTTACTCCCTCCACACCACTCCCACGACTCAGCATGCCGTATCATGGCCGCTCGCCGAACGCTCCCTCCCCTCCTCTACTTACTACCTACTATGAAGTAGTGTATCTCCGTCCTTTCTATCCATCCCCGTCGCCGCCGCCGCCGCCGCCACGGCGCCGCGGCCCCTGTCAAACATGGAGCTTACTCGACTTGGTAAATCAGCAGGAACGCGCTACTCAGGTACCTCGCGCCGTTTCCCAGTCGGCCCTGGCCGTTAGGCTGCTTGGACACCGGCTAGTGCAAAGGTCCAAAAGTACGCAATACGAAAAGGTCCTCGACAGTATGCACCAAGCGGCGTGAGCGGATACAGACTGGACATACACAGATCCCTCCTGATCCCAAAGCACCCACTACTGTATCCCGTTATGCACAGCTCAGTACCTTGCGTGCCTTTGTCCAACACACCCCAACGGCCTTTTTGCTGTCTCTGTCGGCCCAGCCTGAACCAAAGAGTCCTGCTTGCACCAGGCACAGACCCGTTGACTTGCAGTATCCACTCTCATCATTTCTATCTTCAGCCATGCTATGCTTCCAAGACCAGTTCCATCGCGGCTGAACACACGTCGGCGCCGTTTCTTCCTCTTCCTCATACGTGCCAGCGCCTGATACAGTACAGTGTACTACCTAGGTAACTAACCCCTCCCCCTCCAAGGACCAATGCCGGGCCACCCAGTAGTCTCTCACCCTTGCCCAAGGATCCATGTTGCACATCTCCATGTGTTCCAGTGTCTTGCGTTCGACGACTGTGCGCACTCACTCTTCTTTTCGTCCTGAAGCAGGCACCGCCTCGGCCACTCCAGATGCCATTGTCCGTCACCCACACTAATCATTGCATACCCTGACCATCCAAGCTATTCCCGCTCTTCTGGGAAGACACTGATGCCTTGCCCAGACCGCTTCCGTATGCGCCGAGCTGACGGGTCCCATGCAACCCCTGCCCGTTGCACACGGTCCTGGTCCATTATACATTATTCCTTCACCTCTCGAGTTCGCTTCCGTGATATAGTTCAAACCCATCCACCCATTCTGCTTGTTTCTTACACAATCCTAGAGGAGCTGTTTTCCTTCACTATTCGTTCATCTTCACGTTTCACCGTCGACACCAGCAGTCTTGGACCCAAGTTCGTCCATAACTCTGATTACCAACGTCGCCTGCACGCACTGCCTGCTTGAAACCCTACTACTCCTTCGACCTTCCCACCGATCCCTTCTTATTCTGTGGCAGCCCTGCCCTCGATTCATTTCACTCACTCCCTTCCACTTCTTTCATAAAGCATCCCAAAGTCCCCACGTTCTGCCTTCGACACACTGCCCCGAACAGGCATCACGCATACACCGCAACCTACACCCCTCCAACTCGACGACACATATCAACACACCGAGTCTGCTCTTCACATCTACAGCTGCGTCGCCTAACAAGTCACAAAGCCTGCTCGCGTCTTCATGATAGCACCCGCTTAGGTGATCAATCCAGCCAGTCACTTCGTCGCGACTGTCCGAATCAGACCGTCACAATGGTCTTCTGTGCATACTGTGGGAAGTCCTTCACCAGGAAGGAGCATCTGGAAAGGCATATTCCTAGCCGTATGTTCATCATCTCAGGAGCTTGGACCGGGATTCGGCGATACTGACTAACTTGATGGACAACAGATACCAATGTCAAGCCTCATCGCTGCAGTGCTTGCCAACTTTCTTTCGCCAGACGGTCAGTCACGGCCCACGTTGATTCCACTGTGCTTCATGTACTCACACTTCAACAGAGATCTTCTCCAAAGACATCATTCGACATACCATGAAGCAAGAGACCCCATGGAGCCTCTGCCAGGGGGTGTGCCAACAGTGGCTGGCCGGACACCCATAGCTTGTCAAAATTGCGCAAACGCAAAGACCGGCTGCGACAAGCGAGTGCCCTGCTCGCGATGCGCAGAGAAGAATCTGCCTTGTGCTGCCAGGTTTGCACGGAGATCGTCCAAGGCCGCTGTCAGGGCCGCACAAGCCAGCGCTGCCTTCCAACAACAAATGATGACGACCGTACCGCAACCACCTCAACCAGCTCAGCCCGTAGCCTTTATGGATCTCGACCCGTCTTTGCCCAAGCAGGACTCTCCGGGCAAGATGTCGACGGGATCCCCCATTGCGACAATGGATCCTCGTATGATGGAAGCGCCGATGAAGAAGAGCTCCCCAACGCAATCCCACCGCAGCTCCGACGATTTCCCATCACCCCATAGCCGGGTCGACGGGATCGATGATTTTATGCAGCTCAACAGCGACTTTATCACGCCTGACACAAACTATCAGGACATGATGGTCTGGCCCGAATACCCCATCGAGCTTGACATGTACGCTGGGCAGTTACCCATGTCGCGTCCGGATATGTCGATGCCCGCTTTCCCGGAACTGAGCGACATGTCATCGAGCTCGGCATCAGAGCCCATGACTGCCTCTTCATCCCGTGGATCGATCCACACCCGGAGCACTAGCATAATGTCCACAGCCGAATTCGACGCAACGATGAAGCCAGCAGAGTCTGCCCTGGATATGCCGAGAGAGTCAACAATTCCAGAGTTTGAGGTTGTCATTGCCGCCGAAGACTCGTGGCCACTCGCCCGCTGCAACCCGCCAATCTACTCGGGTACCTGCCCAAGAACGGCGATTGTCCACCTAGAGTGCCTGGAAAGGAAGTCCAAGGAGGATGGTACCTGGAGTTCCTTGGAGAAATACCTGGAGAATGTCGACTGGGACACCACGGATGCTTCCGTCGTTCCTCTCACATCGCGCACCCGCGACCGGATGCTGGCCATCACGCAGTCCTTCCTGCAAAAGGCGCTGTGTATTCACAGGAGCGGATTGAACAACGGGTACTCCAAGAGTGGTTATGCCACCCCCAGCGAGTTCAACTTCATCGTGCTCCCTCCCACCAAGATCCTCGAGTATTTCCTCCGCAGCTACGTTCGCGGCTTGCAGAATTACTATCCCCTCGTCGTTGCCGGGTGTGTCGATCCTAATGAGATGCTCCTCAACAACCAGGCCTCGACCCTGCTGCTTTTGTTGATGATCGCGCAAGGCGCCTCCGCCGTGCCCATGGCAGAGGCTCGGTACCTCGCCGCCGGCCTGACCGAGACGTGCCGCATCTCGCTCTTTGACATCATCGAGAAGGATGTCGAGCTGTCGGCTGACCCGGTGGCCTTGCGGTGCGCGTTGCTGTTCACGTTACAGGGTGCCTGGAGTGGTGACAAGTGGTTGATGGATATCGCCATGGGACAAAGGGGAATGTACCTGTCGGTAAGCGGTCACTATCCTATCCTCGGCACGTTTTATTAAGAAGTCCACTAACGGGAAGCAGATGCTGAAACATGCCGGCATGTTGGAGCCTCAACCGTCAATGATCCCGACCTTGAACAGCACAACGAGCCATGAGCTGCAATGGCGCGCGTGGTTGCACCGCGAGATGCAGAACAGGCTCGTCTACAACTGGGTCATGTGCGACCAAGAGCTCAGCTTGTTCCATGACACCCCTCCTCAACTGGCCATTACCGACCTGCAATGTCCTCTCCCCAGCCCTGAGGGGCTCTGGCTGGCACCGAACTCGGAGCAGTGGTTTGCCAACGTCCAGAGCCTCTACGGGTGTACTGCGAACGTCAACCCGCAGTTGCTTTCCAGCCCTTCACTCACTCCTTCACTCTACGAGCTCTTCCAAGACTTCCTCCATGACAACCTCTCTCGGCGTCAAGCTGGCCTTTCTCCTCAGCAGCTTCGCCTCCTCCTCCATCCCTTGCAATCTCTTCTTTGCCACTTAAGGCAGATGCTCTCTTGCTTCTCGGACGTGCTCTCCACTAGACGCGCGACCTCCCGAACCATTACGAAATCGAGCACCATGCTTCGCCTCGAGGAGGTTCAGGCACTTCTCCAAAAGTGGTACGAGCTCACCATGTCGTTCTACAGGAACAACCCCAACTGCTCAACCACGCGTTGCAACTTGGTTCTCTACCACCTCATTTCTCTCAACGCCGTCACCAACTTCCCCGAAATCGAGCGCCTCGCCCGCCGCGACGGCTTTGACGGCTCGTACTGGGAGTTGAGCCTGCGTCACAAGCGCTGCATTTACAACCGCGAGGAGGCCATCTTCCACTCAGGCCAGGTGATGCGCCTCCTGCGGTCCATGCCCGCCGACCGTCGCCCGTGCTGGTGGCCTGCCGGCGTCTACCGCGCCACCCTCATCCTCTGGGCCGACAGCGTCGCACGTCTCGACCCCAACTTTCAAAAGGCCCAGGCGCAGCAGAATTCCTCGCCCTCGTCACAGCATCGGAGCTCGAGCCCCGAGCACCTCAGCGGCGCCGGCGCCTCCAACGCCGCCACCAGCGGACAACATGGCAGCGGCAACATCGTCGCCATCGACCAGGTCACACCCGAGGACCCGGCTGTGATTTCTTATCTTTGGAGCGGAGGTGACGGCCTTGCCGTGCTAACACGCCGCGACGGTACCACCTTGGGCTTGGATAAACCCGTCGATGTCATCAATTACGGCATCATGGCCATTGAAGAGGGCATCACCTGTCGCATCGGCGATGGAATCAGACGCAAGCTCATCACCCTCAACAACAACTGGAACGTTGACAGCTTAGCCGCCGCCGCCACTGCATAAGGCTTTCGACGTTCCCTATACACTCTTTTAATAACGGCAACTACGAAAAAGTGCTTTTCTTCTTGCTCATGTTCTTATCACGATTTGCATATATGGCTCTTTGTCAACTTTTTTCTTTTTCTTTTTCCCGGTATGGCATCAGGGTCTTGTACAATCTTCTGGGTATTTTTATATGGGCGTTTACGAATCACGACACCAGTGATCGCGTCTCTGGGGAAACATGAACCGGCAAGGTGCCTCTGCTCACGCAAGCCCCTTGGCCGATGATCGGCGCGATACACGCAACGGCGTTTTGTTTCATTTTCTTTGATTCCAAGCATGACAGCGGGGGGGTGTTCCAATCCCAGTACTTTCTTGTTCTTTTTTACTCCCTGTTTATTAGATATGCCTAGTAGATACCTCGAGCCACTAGGGCATAGAAAGGGAAAGGGCCACCGCTTCTACGCAGCAAACTATTCAACCCTTGGGGGCATTTGTGCCAAACCACAACCTTTGAACCTGATCCTATAAAAAGTGACTGTTAAAAGCGACTATAAAAAGTTACAGTTCCCTTTCCGGTATTTTTTCGTTAGTCGAGGCCAAACACTATGAGAAAACCCAATGGCCTCGACTGCGACGCGGGTTTTCGTGCGACACCAATAAACAGCGTCGGTCCAATGTGTTTTGCGGCGGGACGTCGTCATCACATGGCAGTTTACGATTGATTGATGACGGACGAAGAAAGCCAAAAGAAACAACAGTGCATGTGACAAACTGCTGGATTGGAATTTCAGATCGCGAGGCGGGGGTGCGGGGGAGGGCGTTGTCATAAAACGCGTCTCTCTTCCCCCCCCTCTCTTTCATGTGAGAAACGGTCTGAATGTAAGAAATTTTTGCAGGCATACCGTGGCATGCTGTAGCCCCCGCAGGCACGAATGCAGAAGCTATTTCCGAGAAAGAAGGGACGGGAAGTTGTGATAGGGAGGGAAAGCCCGGGAAGGCTGCTGCCCTGGAACCATCCTCGCGGAGCAGAGGAAAGAGGGAGGGTGATGGGGGGAGGGGGGGAGGAGGAGAGATGGGTTGTTGAGCCAGCCCTGCTAAAGTACTTACGAACCATCGGAGCGGCCAAGCCAAGCAGAAACCGGACGGAACTGGACAGCCGCAGGACTTGCGAAGGTTGACAGACACACAGATCGACACGCGACACCCACACGCAGTAGGCAAGGGCGCTGACATCGGCGATAGGCCATCGGTGCTGAGTAGGGATACGGGCTAGCAGGGCAGCCCGTCATCACGATAAACGAACCAGGACAGAGTTGGTCGCCAAGGTGCCCCTCCACCATCACCCTCCCCCTCCTTCCCGGATCGAAACGTAGGTGTTGCAGCAAGGGTGGCCCAGTGATCCTCGTCCTCATCTCATCAATCGTCGTCTTTACCATTGATACGGCAGTGAAAGGAGGGCGGTTGCGATTGGAAACGGGAGCTTAGAACCGACGGGACTAATCACAACGCAGCGTACGGAACTAGAAGGGTCGGTGGAGGCGGTCCGGACGAGACGTTTTCCCCTTCGAGGAACGTATGTAAACAATGTGAAGAAGCCTCCAAGTTCGGATTATTCGCCCTACCTTCGTCAGCAGCGACCGACCTGACGGGGCAGTTGACCATGGCTTCGGGAAGCGCGGGAGGGGCAGAGATGGTCTAGCAGAAAGCCAGGGTGCGCGCCTCTGGTCGCACAGCCGGACGCAGGCCCCACATGGCACGCCGTGGAAGCCGGGGCATTTAACCCAAGGCCGAGGGAAGCGTCTTGGTCGCATGGCAGATGTGACGGAACGGCAGGAGAGTGAGGTCCTTCGTCAGAATCCAGCCGCCGCTCCGAAAGGTAGGGGAGGACACGACGGGATGGGCCAAGATACGAGGCTCAAGTGTTTCACGAGGGTGAATATCGGTCCGAATGCGAAATCAGAGTAGCAGAGCGGAAACGTATTCGTACTCTCCATTGAGTTTGCGATAGGTCGGCAAATCAGTCATTGGGCTGAACAGTTCGCATGCTTCTGTTGAGGAAAGCTACCCTGACGCAATGTTTAGTACCGATCATAAGAGCCGGGGGCACCCTGTCAGCCACTACAAACAATGTTTTTCTTCTTCCTTTATGATTTGCCGTGACAAACACTACGTGTTTTGACAGTCCTCCTTTGATGTCAAGGCGTAGGGGGGGATAGGATAGTAGACCAACGCCAGCGAACGGATGATGTGAGAAAAGGGAGGGGGAGAAGGGGAGGAGGGGGGTGGGACATTTTGGGCATTCGGACTTAGCTTCGTCGAAGCGAACGAGCCCAGGTTTCCCGTCCCCTGTTACGGAGCAGCCCGCCGAGCCCTTATCACTGGATGCGGTACTAAACACGGGCTTCCAAGCTCCGCTGATTAGCGGGTGAGATGATTTGTGGGAGGAGCGGGAAGATCGGGAGGGGCGGGATCGGGGAGGAGGGGTGAGGCCCCCGTCACTCGCCGTGTTCGTTGAGAGGCTGTGTCGAAACAAACGAAAACCTCGTCCCAAGTTTTCGAAAGTGCTTTATGTCTGGCTTTACAGACCCGTACACAGGAATCCCCGGGAGGGTGTGGTCGAACAGGGTCCGCGACATGCCGACCTGCGAGTAGCAACTGATGTCATGCTAGTAGACGGACGGTACTCCAGGAAGAACCTCGTCCCCCCCCCCCCCCCCCCCTAAAGTTCTCCTCGTCGGGGACGGAAGATTGCCAAGAACTCCCACGCCGAGGTGGTGGGGGCGTACGAGGCGAACGACCTTGTTGTATCTCTCAGACACAACATGTGTGTGGGTCGCATTCTGGCTCTCGAGGCGTGGTCGTAGATAGTAGTCCTCCAGGTATCCAAGAGACTTACACTGAAGCGACTGGAACGGCCCCTCCCCTCTTGGGGCTTTCCCGATTGCGAGCGGTTCGTGCGATGTCGTTTTCTGTAACTGAAGATGATCGTGACGGCAAATGGCGAAAGCAGTAATGGACTGTGCTTTGCGCAAGGTCTGTTGAGCACATGGTGGATTCGCCATGCCATCACGGTTGGCTGCTTGGTCCGGCATGCAGCCAAGACCTGCGAATAGCCTCCGATGGCAAATGTGACAGTTCGGAAGAGGTAAATATCTATGGACTCCTCGGAACATGTCCCGTCACCGACATGGCGGTACGTTTGGTGCGTGCAGATGAGAGTTCTCAACATAACCTTGTCGGGCAGTATTTAGAAACAGTTGCAATGCACCCTCAAAACGAACGAGTTTGTTGGCGGCTCATCAAAAATCCACCTCTGGCAGCGAAATTTATCGTCCGATGAAAGCCAAGACGTGCGGTGATCTTCGTGGCCGAGGCATTGACGACCTGTCGCACAGATGACGAGCATCGACCCATCTTAAGGCGCATCTGATCTGGCATATCTGCAGAACAGCTACCAGTAGCCAATTGTAGCCAATGTCTAGCAGTGATTTAGGTAATGTCCCGAGCTGCTCTTACTGAAGCCTGGACCCTCTGTTCAAGTGCCGGTCTGGAAACCGACACCCAAGCTGGCAAAAGTCAGTCGAGGCCCTTGAGCACGCGGGCCGCGGCCTGCGCTACGTGAGCCATCCAGACCTTTAGCATCTGAAGCCGAAGGAATGCGACCCAGAGCTGCACATAGACAGCTCCTAGACCTACAGTTGTCCCGAGCCTATGGACTGTCGCATGTCGCGTGTCGATCAGATTCGAGCCTGCTTTCACGGACCTTCGGGCCGGTGCGCTCGAGGAACACTAGCGCCCGGGCCCAGTGTACTGTACTAGCGGTCTCGCGACGCGTTTTTAAGAGTCGCTGCTCGCCTTTTCGGTCTTTAATCGTTGTTTATAGCGGTAGAACATGATATGCCAAAGACTCGACCTGAACAACAAGTTTTGACATGGAAGAGCAGACAAAACTAAAATCGGTGTTTGGAGGTTTGTGACGTGACGCAAGTACCGTTTCGTGGTACGTGAGAGCCAGGCAGGTGAAGGACGGTTTTTTGCATGTAGATTGCTTGGAAACAGGCCTTAGGTACCTATGGTAGAGTGATTTCTGGTATACCGCGAGTCGTTTGTGTCGTGGCTGTTGCTATGACGTCTCCACCGGCGGAAAGCTTCAAAATGCATAGTGGACAGAGAGGGCTAAAGGCGAAGAAGCTTGAATACCGGGCAGCCGGTTAGTAGATGTTGCTGCCGTGTCATTACATGGAAATCCCCATGCGAGTTGCTCACCGGCGTTTGGAGTGATGGAGGAGAATCTCAACCGTCAGTCCTGAGCCCGATGGCAACTTGCGTGATTAACCCGCACACTCTTGGGCTGCGCGCTTCTCATAGCACCAAGCTGAAGCAGGCTTTGGTTACCTCGAGCAGTCAACTCGACCGAGTGCATCGCCAAATGTCGGATACGTAGAACGGTTGCGGGCAAACGCCAACCCTACCCCGGTCGAGCATGGTTGACATTGACATTGACGTTGTTCGGCGGCTATGTGTGGACCTTCCCGCCATTGCGGGAGCTTCACGAACGACTGGACCCCTGATTCATGGCGGCTCCGGCTTATTGATTGTTCCTTTCCGTTCTTGACCCCGGAGTGCTGACTCATCACACACCTACCTGCCAGTCAGACTCCTTCGCAGGATTGGCTCCCACTGCCACTCTCCTTTCCCGTAACCACGCCAGGCTTCTCGACAACAACTTGGGCCTTCGCGTTTATGGCCCTTGACGCGACCAAAGACCGGCTGTCTTTTCCAGAAAAACATCTAGTTTCACGGACAACCGATTCCATTACGAGGGTGCGCCGAGAGAAGCAGGAGGGGACCAGATGGACCCCTTCTTGAATGGCCGGACCTCCGTTGGGGACGGGGGCGTGTGGTCTATCCAGGGCGGCGCCGGGGTTCGCGCACCGGTTCCTGGCATTAATAGGCACCGACTGGATTAGTTGCAACGCTACGCCAGCCTAGTGGCCGCATCGCCAATATGCCGACTCAGTTGAGTGGCCTGCCATGCGTGCGAGTGCCATGGCAACCAAAGAACGAGTAAACACGATGCAGGAACTAAAGGATGAACAAAGAAAGTAAACACGCAGAACACAACGCATCTCGAACACGGCTTGCAGCAGATTGATGCTCTGGGGCGGTTCGCCACGACGCCATCCCCTGCCCCCCTTGGCAGGCCTACCTAGGTCTCCAAACCTCCGGCGACTGACTCCGTGGAACAGTTTCCCCCAGACCAGACGTCTTCGGCGACGTATTCCCGTCCAAGTCAGCAATCATCAAGGGCCAACAAAGAGCATCACGTTAAAAAATCGACTACGATTTAGGTGTTGCCTCGCACGAATAACAAAGGGCACAATCGCGAGTGTTTTGCTACACAAGCCCTGGCTCAACCTCTCGCCGTGGCGTCTGATCCGAGGACGACGGACTCTCCATCCTTTGCTGTCCTTTGGCAAGAAGCGCACGGGGGCGCCCATGCGTGGGCCTCCTCCATCCCCGTTTGTCTCCTAGTGCCACATCCTGCTCTCCTCAATGTCACCCCGGGCCCGGATCCTAGCTCAATCCACCCCCAAATGCAAGGTGCCTCGCTACTCGGCGGAGGTGCGGCGGTGGGCGACCGGGCGGACATGCGTTCGGAGCTTCGCCTTTCGCCCACACAAAGCGTCGATTGAACTGTGCCAACCAATCTGTATATAACTTCCTCGACTCGACCACTCATCCCCGACCGGCCTTTGCTCTCACCCTCACCTCATCACCTTCTTTCATCCTTTCCGCCACAGTCTTTTCACTATGGCCCCCCGCAGCGACTGATAACGCCGCTGCCCAGTCCGCTGGGTACGATGCGGCCCGCCCCTTCGTCGGCAAGGTCGCCCTCATCACCGGCTCCGGCCGCGGTATCGGGCGCGGCATGGCCATCGAGCTCGGCAGGCGCGGCGCCAACGTCGTCGTCAACTATGCCCCGTCCGCCTCAGCCGCCGAGGAGGTCGTCGCCGAGATCCAGAAGCTCGGCGCCAAGGCCGTTGCCTACAAGGCCGACATCAGCAAGCCTGCCGAGGTTGTCGACCTCTTCGACCGCGCCGTTGCCCACTTCGGCCGCATGAACTTCGTCATCTCCAACTCGGGCAAGGAGGTTTGGTGCCCCGAGGAGGAGGTCACGGAGGAGCTCTTCCAGAACATCTTCGACCTCAACACCCGCGGTTAGTTTTTCGTCGCCCAGCAAGGCCTGAAGCACTGCCAACGCGGCGGCCGCGTCATCCTGACCTCCTCCATCGCTGCCCAGATGGGCGGCATCCCCAACCACGCCCTGTACGCTGGCTCCAAGGCTGCCGTCGAGGGCTTCACCCGCGCCTTCGCTGTCGACTGCGGCCACAAGGGCGTCACCGTCAACGCCACCGCTCCCGGTGGTGTCAAGACCGACATGTTCGACGAGAACGCGTGGCACTACGTTCCCAACGGCTACAAGGGCACCAATGGAGATCATCGACCAGGGCCTCGCCAATTGAACCCTCTTAAGCGCGTCGGTGTCCCTGCCGATGTTGGCAAGGTCGTCGCCTCTCTCTGCCACCCTGACTGCGAGTGGATCAACGGTAAGTTGTCGCCAAGGGAAGGCTGTTCCAGTGTCGGCTTGCTAATTCCCACAACAGGTCAGGTCATCAAGGTCACCGGTGGTGGCACATAAGTGCATTAGTGTTCAACCCGTCCGCAACCCCATCCGTGCGGGGTTGCCAATCGTGAAGCCTTAATGCATCGGGACGCACGGCGGGCCGGACGCTCGCGATCCCCAGGTCTTGGTCTGGTCGGTAATATGGGGGCTCCAAATGGTGGAACTTACAGCACAAACACACCTTGGAAAGGCGTATGTAGAAATCATGAATCAATCAAAACCTTGACTAGGAAACTTGCGCGTCCCTCCGCACCCTGACAGTGAAACGACGTGGGTCATTCTTGGCCCTTGCTTGTCCCGATCATAGTATATAGTCAGACTGCTTGGCGTTGCCCTTCGATCTGCTACCGAAAACAAACCCTGCAGCGAGCGAAGATGACCCCTAAGAGCGTCCAGATACGGTGTCTGGTGATGGAGTGACTCCAAAACGGCACATATGTCGAGTCAAGGACCACGGCCAATCGTTGTCAGTCTCATGATCCGTCGCCAGACGCGCGCATACACACACGCACAAACAGAAACACAAACACGGCTGTGGCGGCTGGTATACGCTAGATCCCCTTTGCCTCGCCAGCCCCATAGCGTGCTCGCTCCCGTTCCCGCCGGACTTCAGCCCAGTCCCATTGGTTAATACGGCCGTATAACGAACGATAGAGATCAGAGGTTGAAAAGGGGAGGAGGACGAGGCCCCTCCCCTCCCAGACCGTTGGGGGCTATCCGCCTTGATGCTTCGCAATCAATGTACGCGGTGGTACTTTAAGAAATAGCGAACCAACCTGCTCCTTACCGCGCGGGCCAGGGCCGGCCGGTCCTGGCAGGGGGACCTTTGCCTGGTCTGGGGCTGGGACTGTCGTGATTGTAAGAAACACCGGGTCTGCGTGCGCCTGGGGACATGGCGGGCCACGTCCAACGCGTGGTGGTTCAGACCACGAAGTTAGATACGTCGATACAATAATCATCTCGATCCGTCATAAAAAACAGATAGAAATAAAATAAAAAGAATAACAAAAAGATCACTGGCTTCGCGGCGTGTTTCACATCCTTCCCGGAGGCCACAGGACAAAATGGAAACCCTCCCCACCCCCCAAAAGAAAAAACCCCCGGATGTGCCGAAATCTAATCGACAACAGGGAAAGCGGAGCGGCAACGGGGATGGTACCCGAAACGTTAGACTGGCGGAGGGGGGCCCGGCAGAGCAGCAGCGCACGAAACCTGACTTTCACTTTGCTGACAAAATGACGCCATGGACATATAAAAATTACACAAATAAAATAAATGAAGAAAGAAATAACTAAACCAAAAAAAAATCCGTCGGTGCTGACGCTGACATCGTACCAGAAGGCAAAATCCTCGTACGTTGGAAGCGTATGGAACGCTGTGCAACAGCGGAGTTGGCCCTCAGAGTCGTACCATTTCCTCAAGCTGACGGGCACGCCGACACCCAAGGAAAAGAGTCCAGTCTCTTGAACCCACCCTCCCCCCCAAAGACTCTGGATCCGACTGACGCGGCGCGTTGTGAAACATCACATTGGGAATGCTATTCAAAGTGCCAGATGGTGCAAAGAGGCGGTGGGCGCAAGCGGCTCTTGCATCCGGCCATCCGGCCCAGGTCCGGGTTCTGCCGAATGAGCGATCGACGATCGGAGGGCCCTCCGATGTTTGTCCTATTCTGGAGTCTCGGCAAGAGTGGGTACTCCGCCCCACCCGCCAGGAGTGGATTCCGCCCGATGTCACGGTCCACGACAACCCCCCCATAGCGGCCCGGCACACAAGCACAAAAAATACACGTGTACCTACCTAAGTACCGCGATGGTGCCAATTTTGGAAAACACTATGCGTAGTGCCATGGACCCTGGTCGTTTATTACTGAGCGGGAGCGATGCAGGGGGGGGTTCCACGAACGTGGCTTAGTTTGACACGAGCGTTAGGGCGATTAACAAAGAAGAGATGGGCCGTTGGTCAGTCCCAGTTTATCTGCTTAGCCTGTGTATGTTTTCCTTTTGTGGAATACGCAACCTCTGCATTTCTGCCTGCTCACATGATGACCGGCTGTTGCGATCACCCGCCTGTAACCCGAACCCGACGTCGGTAGCCCGGGGAAGGGGGCGGGGGGGGGGGGGGGGGGGGGGGGCAGTGCTCGTTGTCAGCTTTGCAAGAAGTGGCACCGTTGGTTGCCGCAGCATGCAACGCCGTTTCTGTCCTTTCCGGCGTCTTACTTACTTTGGCTATGTCGGGGGGGGGTTCCCCCAAGTGTTTTGATTATTTTGATTTTGCCCCCCGATAGGCGGTCAAACTGGCCATGGGTAAGCAACGGTTATCCCCAAAGCCGCTGGCCTTTGGCGGCCAACATTGACCGAAAATCATGTCCAATGCTGTCGGCCAAGCATGTATCTGGTTGCCAGTCGCTGCTTCTTCTGTATCGCGACGTGGGCCTAGACGCATCGTCATCTGCTAATGCCATGATACTCTGACATGCATGCATACCGCTTCCTAAAAGCCCCTGTTCGGGTAAAGATGCCGCAAAATTATGAACTGAAAAATATGTCTAGCAACGTATAGCAAGGCCGTTGATGACTACCAAGAGATCGGATGGCGTCACCTATGGTATCTGCTTTCCATCTATGACGTTGAGGACGGGGTGCCAGCAAAGGCCCTGCTTGAGTCATGTAGTTAGCTGCACAAGCAGTCAGCGTCCAAAGAGAAGACTCTCGAGTTAGGCTTCCAACATGTCTACATTCCCGTAACGCAACAAGTTGATTTGCTATCCAAAGACTTGGGTCAACTACGGAGAGACCAGACCATGCGAAGGCAGACCATCTTGGCCAAGGGAAGTAGCAGGACGATGCCTAGAGGCGGCAGGCCATCCGCAGGGCGCTTGCGAGTACAGGGGACCATGCAAAGGATTGTGTTGGGAAACATCACTACAAGACGAGCAGAGGTACCAGATAATAAGGGAAACCTCGATGACAGAAGGACATGCATCGGCATCTCGGATCGGACAAACCAAAAGCAGCTCGTCAGGACCATCACGCTGTATCAACCCCATAAATTGGATCAATCGCCAAGGCTGATTGCCAAAGTCTCGGTCAGTTCGGGTATGTTCTGGGCGGAGCAAATACGTGATCCTCTTACATAGCCGACTTCAGCTGGAAGGAAGCAGGCCTCGGTGAACATCATGCCTCGGCTGATGGTTCAGCAGACGCCTCATAACCAGTGATGAGGCGTGTTTGAGCCAGGCTACTCCTTGCTGAAGAAAGCCACAAAGCCAGTATTAGATGCAGAGCCTCTTTTTCGGATGGGACGACGAGGTGGTGTGATGATTGGTACCGTGATTGGCTGCGACGGAATGGATAGGAGCCACTGAGAGATCCATAGTAGCTTCGCTACCGTAGATGCGATCATGCAGCAGGGTACCTATGGAAAGTCGGGGAGTAAGCTGGCGCGCCTGTGTTGGGCGAAAGCAATGCGCAGTTGCGGATACCAATGCAAAAACAACGCATTATTGGGAGGGGGGAAGACACAACCCGAGACTTACCCAAGCGATGATAAGAAATGTGAAGTTACACAAGCGCCGTCCACGGGCCCTACTTGTCCGATACACCCCGTTGGGAGAAGAGAGTAGACGGAGCCACAGACCCACGCAAGACTCTCTCGCATAGCATTTTTGGGCATGGCGATAATTCATGTCGATTCCAGGAGGCCTTGTACAGGCCGAGACGGCAACATGGGGGGCTTTACCGCATATCAGTTGGCTGATTGCCGATCTTGCAAGTGTTGTGTTGTTGCGGCGGGCTCGAAAAGGATGGTTCGGGACCGACCGCTCGCAAAATGGAGGGTTGATTATGATGCAGCCACTTGGCACCTCTCACATGCGCAACTGAGGGCCCAAGACGAGCGCCATCATCGCATTCTCCAGGGGGGCATGGTTGCCCCGGGATGAGCAGGAATTGCGTGTCAAGAGACGGCAGCCAGAACAGCTGATGTGTACCAGCCAAGTGCAAATCGTTCGCACTGGATAGGACGCAGTCCGAGGTTTGCATCTGAGGGTTCTGTTTGTGGCTGACAGTTTCTTGTCGACCCTGGTGGCGGATGCGGTGATGTGCCGACGCGGCATCACGGATAGCTCCCAATTCGCGAGGGTTCGGAGGATGGAGCAGGAGCTAGCTGACTACAGAAGGCATTCATTCCAGTTCCCTGGCCCAAGGTAGTGAGATAATGGTGTTGGTGGAGTCGAATCGGACGTATCTGTAGGGCGATAAGCGTCTTGGTAAGTTCAAGTGAGGGCTGATGGCGAAGGCAAGAAGGAGGGTAAGACTGAGCTAAGGCGCCGAGGGTGGTGCGGGATGGGCGACTTGGGGGTCACTTCACCTCTCCCTCCATCATGCGGTTGGCACCTTCCCACTCCTACTACTTGTCAACAGTTTAAGCATACGAGGAAAGAGGAGGGGGACCTTGCCTTCCAAGTTACGGTACGGTACGGATACGGATATATGGGTGCAGGCAGCCAGCCCGTTGCACTGCACTACTAAGGTACCTACCCAGGGAATGCCGTCCGTGTATGACTAAGCCGCCTCGGGTCAACCCCCGGCTGTGAGGCAGGCACTCTCCATGTCGCCCCTTCGCTTTGTACCCATCTCCGAGTCTACTCATCACCATCACCACCATCATCATCATCATCATTATCATCATTATCATCATCACATTCATCATCTTCATCATCATCATTATCATCATTATCATCATCATCATCATCGACAAAAAACAACAGCACCATCACTGCGTAACCTTTTACCTAATCGATTCTAACCACCCCAAGTACGGATCATCCAACCACACTTGGTAAGACCCTCTCTGAAGAAGTCAGGCCTCTTCGATTTCGAAAAGAGCACAGGTCAAGAGCCCCCCAACCTTTGTTTGCCTTCTGCCACGCAATGCGTCCTTGCGGATCGACTCTAGACCCTGGCTGATTCGACTCACACAGGGCGGCCAGACTAGTCTCCTGCTGCATGCGGGTGGCGCAAACTGCCATCACTACCCAACTCTCTTCAAACTTTGCCCCGTTGCTCTTTGAAGTACCCATCCTGGCCGTCATCCATTTTCGACACCTGTACGGAGTACATTGCCCTCTATCTCCAGTCCAGTGCTCAATGTCGCAGCCGTTGGCTCCACAGACGTCAGACCCTGCACTGTCTGAGCAGATTTGGATTCGAGTAACCGAGGCATGGCCCTGCTTCCCGGAAGCTATGTTAGGATGTCTTTGCCGCCCAAGTGCACCTTGCTGCACTTGCCCGTTGTCAAACAGACAGCTGATGAACCCCGCCTCCCGGGATTCGCCCGTGCTACCTACAGCAGGCCCCTGTGCCTCAGATGTGTCTATGTTCCGGGTGGTCTAGCCGTACTTGCGACTATTCAATCAGATGCTCGGCGGATATGCTGGTTGGCACAAGCAATATCCGTCCGGTGGGTTGGAAATTTTCGGGAAATCCCCGATGGAGGCCAGAAACAGGTCCAGGACACCAAATTGGCAAGCTTCAGCAACCCCCCCCCCCCCCCCAGTTGTCCTGCGCTTGGACGACGTTCAATTGTCCTAGAAACGGACCAATCGATAACCAAGCGCTCCGAGCTCTCGATATGAAGCAAGCCAAAGGTTGCGGAAAGCTGCTTCATCGACAAGCACTTCCGCATCGACATGATCTACTACGTAGTCTATTTGCCTGTGGTAAGTGGAGAATGCCATCAGACTCGAGACGAACGCGTGGTCGGCTGGGGGCAGCGGCTCGCGGCATCATGTTTCAGTTGAAGATGGCGGATCTTTGCATTGGAGACGTGCTTGAAGCGCAACGACCAACCGTTCGCCAGCTTCTTCAGGAATTCCAACGAGATTGCCTCTTTGGGCGGGTGCAGCTTGTTTCCCGAGCTCCAGTCTCAGCCTCTTACGAAAGCAAGTCGCTACCAAACCCCTGGCAGCTCACACCCGTAGAGATCATTCCACGACCCAGGCTGCGAATGTCTGTGAGACGTTCCGATGGTTTTTGGAACGCCACACCTCATCCAAACGACTCTTCACGTCAAGATTTAGTCATTTGTGGCCCTCGGTGACCAATCCAGTATCATCTGGCGGCGCTGCCACTCGATCATATGACCATGCATGTCGGTCGCTTTGGATGGCGAGAAAAGCCCGACGTCTCAGGCCAAGAGGTCTCTCAATCAACATGTTCCTATGCCATTCCGAGTGCAAGCAACAACACCATATTCTCTTTTGCCGAATCCACCAGTCTGCGGTGCATTAATCATGACCTCCGAGCCGGCCAGGTGAAACCACTACTATATCAGAGTTTTGGCAGTACGACGACATCTGACGTCCTCGTCCAACAGTTTCCGTGGGATCCAGAGAGAACTAAGAGCTCTCTAGACACGCAATACTTCGGGAATGCCTTCCGATCCAGGATTTTTCAATGTACTTTCCCCTGCTCCTCTTTGACCTCTTCTATTATTCGCTTTGTTCCCTTTGCTTTCGAGCATCCAGCAGGCCTGTCTGCAGAGAGAGGCCGTGTCCCGGAATGACAAAGCCAAATAGCCCTCAAGCCTGCATGACAGACGACGCTCCTCGAGGCATGTAAGAGCTTGGGCCTTGGGATCTGACCACCCCTTCTCAGGTGCGCGCGTGCTGCGCCGTTGCCTCACACCATGCAGGCCAGAACTAGATGTTCCCATCGTCGCCGTCCGTGCTCTCGTCTTGCATCTTTCCGGGCTGCCATGCCGAACACTCAGCGGGTATATCACGAGATGACGAACATCGGAGATTCTCCCGTATCACCCATCTTCCGATCTCCCCGCTCCCCGGTCCTCGGCAACTACATCAAGCTGACCGCGATTTGCCCGAGACCTCCGCCTCAAGATACACGTACACATCCCTCAAACACCCCCTCTATCCTTAGCAAGTGCTTCTTCTCATCGGGCTCCAACACGCCATTGCCGTGTCAGCGGCTGTGGCGGGGGTAAGACTTGATTCTTGTCCGAAAGCGCGATTCGCCACTGGGACCATTGTGGCATCCCACCTCGGAAGTAAGACTAACAATCAACCGAACGCCAGACAGGTGTATCTGTGATATGCTTCCACTGCGTCAAAATGTTGACCCTGCGTCGGGAAATATCTTCCCACTCCGAGTCATCCTCCCCTTCCCGTTTGTGTACTGACTTTTCGTGGCACGCCCAAGGCCTTTTTTGGGGCCTTTCCACACGCTAGCTTTGCATATTTGGAAACATCCCCAAAGGCTGACTCCGATCTGACCTCATTGGATAGAGCCATCAAAACGGATGCCACGCACGCATGAGATAAGCCACAAAAGCCTTTACGTCCTTCTCGGACATCTCCAAACCGTCCGTGCTAATAGAGGAGAGGAGAGAGAGGGGCGGGGAGATCTCGTCACGTCAGCCACAGATCACAAGCTACAGGAGACATGACGATACATACACATACACGCGCGCGCGCGGCGAGGCAAGAAGGCGGAAGGGACGGGAAGGAAGCGCAGGAAGAGGCGCAGAACAGACCTATTCCGAGAGAGAGAAGGAGCCGGTGGACCTGGAAGAAGGTTGGACGGGGAGCGAGTGGACGGTCAAGGTGAGTAAGGGTGCAGCTGGCACGGTGAGAGGGAGGTGAGAGAATATGTGTGTGTGTGTGTGTGTGTGTGAGAGAGAGAGAGAGAGAGAGAGAGAGAGAGAGAGAGAGAGAGAAGGAGGGGTGGCTGCGGTGCCAGGAGAGGGTGAGCATCGGCCTCAGTGCCGACAGTTGGGTATCTGGAATAGCCCCACTCGGAAAGGCTAATGCAACATCTTCGACAAGAGGCTATGCAACCACCTTGACAAAACCGCACGTGGGGAGAAACAAGCCCCTCGTGTCACCCAACCTCCCCCCCCCCCCCCCCCCCCCCCCCCCCCCCAAACCAGTAGGTTTTATTTTTATTTTAATCCAGGGTGGCAGTCAGGTTTTCTCCCCAAGCGTACGTCCACTGCTGACAAAAAAAGAAAATAAAAA